>JBAMCE010000446.1:287500-297500 GCA_037075305.1 Drosophila kanekoi | reverse complement strand
TTTGTAGGGGTGGCCGTCACGGCCACGCCCACAGCTGTTAAATAATGAAAACATGTCCTACCCATTGAAAATAAACTCTGAAGTTAGCGAAACTCATCATAGAATTCTTTATCACAACACAACGCGCGCTTGTCTAGTTGTGAAATCTGTTCGCTTGCGTTTCGTTTTCAGTTTCGACAATAGTTGAGCGCCGCGAGCCGACCGACCGACCGACCGACCGACCGACACACATAGACACCCACACACAAACAGACAGACACAGGCACAGGCACAGACACAGGCACGGGCTAGCGAAGAGAACAGCTGTGCGAGCGACGGCCAGGCAAACAACACAAACAATACACGCACGCACACACACATAGACGCAACTCCACGCGCGAACAGTAGAAAAAAGAAAAACAATTTAAAAAACAAAAAAGCAACAAATTCTCGTTGAGCTTTAAGCGCGGCTTGGCAACGGCTAAAGCTAAAGCTCCGGCAGCAGCTCAGGCTTAGGCTCAGGCGCGAAAGCTTCAGAGCGCGCGACGCGTGGCTCGGCTCGGCTCAGCTTGGCGACGGCTACGCTTCGCTTTGGCTTCGCTTACGTCTAACGGTAAACAGTGCTTGCGTGGCCAGCGCTTAACTCAGACCCAAACGTTGCGTCGTGTCGCGTCGTTGTCTTTTGTCGTAGTCGTTGTCGTTGGCGTTCTCGTTGTCGTTGTCGTTGACTTTTTCGTGCATCTGGCATCGCTGCTGGCCAACGTTGCCGGCCATCGGTTATCGGTCATCTAATTACGTTCAATTACAGTCAGTGAGCAGGCAATTTCATAATTGATAAGCGCGCATTTTGTACTGTTGTTATTGTTGTTGTCGTTTGTGTCCTTATTCGCAACGCACTCACACACAATCACACACACTCACACCCCCTTACACACACTCACACGCTCAACAACAAGCAACTGCATTTTGGCGACGGCAAATTCCTAACCTAACATTTTTTTTTCCTGTGCTATTTTTTAACAGTTTTGTTGCGCGGCGCAGACAAAACTCCACGATAAATCAGTGAAAAACGCAAACAGTGTTTCAAAAATTGTTAATGTTAAAGCATATATGAAAGCGTATATCTCTCTAAGAAGTTAGATACGGAGAGATATAGTTAAATTGCCAAAAAGTCAACATTTTTTGGTCAATCCAAAAATATATATATATTTGGCGTCCTGCATTGCAGGACACTCGTTCAAAAGTTGTCAAAGTAAGTGCTTCAAAATTTACTCGCCAACGACATTTGACGCCTCAAGGGCGTTCAAGCTGGAGGAGGATTTCGTCGGCGGCTGCATGACAATGTCGATGTATTCGACGACGGATAAAATGAAAATGTCAGCGCCCAGTTGTTTTCCAGGACGCTACAGTCCATCCTATCGAAGTTCGGAGCAAATGCGACGCTGTATGCCAAATCCATCTGTAAGTAATATCCATAAAAATAATAACTATTTCACTTTACTCGAAATCAATTCCCCAAATGCCAACAAGAAATTCGACTTGAAATCAGTTCCCCAAACCAATAAGGCACAACTTGAACTAAGTTTGTTAGGCCAAGTTTTGGATCTGAAACGGTTTATCCGTCGGATCTGTTCGATAACATGATACACAGCGTTATATGAAACATCTACAGACATGATTGCAAGTACATTCTATACCAAAAAATACAACCCTATTGATGTAGAATCTAGCCTGCAAATGTTTCCTTTCCTGATTCTGTTTTGCCGTCGGCTCATAATTTTTCAAATCCTTAACATCTCGACTCTCCAAATACTTATAGACAGAGTATGATATACCATTATTATCTCTTACTAACTATCTCTTAGTGCACATTTCTCTTCCCTTTATAAACAATCCCAATGCTAGTCTAGGACTCTTTATCCGATATGATATCAGGTTAAGCTGAAGCTTGTGTAGAACCTTCAGTTGTATGCAAAAAAGTATGCTAAGTTAAGGTTAAGCTAAGGATGTATGTATATTGTGATATGAGGAAAGTGCGCCCAGAAAACGACATGCTTTCTCTTTATCTAATCAATACCCTATCATTCTATGCTATAGCATACCCTACAGACAGGAACCTTCTATGCCTTCTGATAGTATGAACTATTGAAATACTTGCTTCCCGCTCTTACAACTTCTTGGTCATGAGCCAAAACTCGATTTTCATTATCCAGTTCCCTTTGAAAGCAAGGAAATATCAAAATAAACTCTATTTTAGCTTAATATCAGCCTTGATGCCCTTTGCTTCATACGTTTCAAGCTCGCTTGAATTCTTATCCTAAACGGAAACCACAAAAGCCCTTATAGAAAACACATCGGAAAAACTCTTTCCTTTAATCGGAGCTATATATATTATATATATACGTATTCTAGTGTCTGGCGCAACTTTAGACAAAACAATTTCAAATGCCAAACAAAAAAGAATATAATAATTATTGATATTACATTCGCAAACGAATTAGTTTGGCAACAACAAATTGTGTAGCATACATTTCGGCGCAGCGGAATATAGAAACAACTTCTCGCTTGGCTAAGGCTCTCCGATTTGTTTAAGTATATTTTCCCCGTTAAATAGATTCCCATTAATATGTTCGTAGAATCTTGAGACGTTAGATATAATGCCTTGGCTACAATTTTCTCTGGGCTCATTCGTAATCGCATTCGGGGCTTTGAACTTTTGCCTCTACAGGAATTCATCACCTGTGTATCTGTATGGACAGACAGACATTACGGCTATAACTGGGGGCTGGGCTCAGACATGGTTATTTATAAATGCGCTGCACACAGACACATTAACACACACACACACACACACGCACACACGCACTCATAAATGTGCGGCAACGGTAAAGGAAATGCATGAAGAAAAAATGCATAATAATAAGTAAAAGTGCGCGAAATGTGCGTCTGATTGACTCCGAGCTACCCTGTAATAGCAGATCAAGAATAACGTAACGAACTGAATTAACTATAACAATTTCGATAATTCATATCGATAACAATAATCGATATAAGCACACGTAAATCGATGGGCAAGGGCAAAGGCAATTATGCTTTCTCTGAGATGTGAGCTATATCATAAGGCTTCATAGAAAGTTGATTGGAACTCTAAGGTTCTCAAATCAATTCAATTTTTATTCACTCGAGAAATTTTACAACATTCAAATTTGTATGAATATCTTATTCCAGTTAAATATCTCGAATGTTCATATATGACAAGTATAACCCTTGGCCCGATTTCTACCTACAAGAGAGAATGTATTGTGCGAAACAGCTCACAAATCAACTTTCGAAAGATCTTTGAAAATGAGTTTGAAATCGATCAAAAAGAAAACAACTTTCGCGTAACCGTTTTCCGCGAATGTTCCACGCTTGCTAGTGGAATTCGCCAAAGCCCCGTCTAAAACTAAAATCTCGGTCTTTATGGCTCATTCTTGGCTTGGGCTGTGCGTTGATCAACAATCAATCAGTTAGTCAATCAATCAGTCAATCACTAAATCAATAAATCAGTCGATCAATCAGTCAATCAGTAAGTCAATCAATCAGTTGGTCAATCAATCAGTCAATCAATCAGTCAATTAGTCAATCAGTTAGTCAAACAGTCAGTCAATCAGTCAATCAATTAGTCAATCAGTTAGTCAACCAGTCAGTCAATCAATCGGTTAGTCAATCAATCACTCAATCAATCATTCAATCAGTCAGTCAATCAATCAATCGATCGATCTGTCAATCGATCAGTCAATCGATCAATCAATCAATCAGTCAATCAGTCAATCAATCAGTCAATCAATCAGTCAATCAGTTTCATATAGAGATCAATGTCAATGCAATTGTGTGTTTATCGTGCTTCTGTCTGCCTATCTCTTAGAGGTGCAGGGCTGACCCCTCTTGGCTGGCGTATTGGTTACAGGGTATAAGATAAGTCAAGCTAACTGCTTGTCACGCCTTCAACGCACTTGCGTGTGTGTGTGTGTGCGTTCTAGTTGAAGTGCGACTAAAAATAAAGAGCCAGCAAATATTTGTCTTAATTATTGCATAAATGTCACTCGCTGCGCCAGAGGGGGTGAGGGGTCTAGTTGGGTCTAGTTGTCGCAGCACTTGGGGCTATGATAGATTTATGGGGCTTTATTTTCGTTGTGTTTTTTCGTTTGTTTGTTGTTGTTGTTGTTGTTGTTGTTGCTGTTGTAGCTGTAGTTGTTGGCGACTCTAATGGCGCCGAGTGCCAAGGATGGGCGTAACCTTGAAAAGCGTTTTGTAATTTATTTACATTAAATATTTATTAACCATTGTTGGGCGACAAATAGAAAAAACAAGAGGGCGCCATTAAAAAAAAGTCGATGGCAGTTCAAGAGAGGCAGGAGAGGGGAGAGAGGGAGAGCAGAGGTAAATGCATAAATGAATGAAGAAAGCGGCCAAAATGCAGACAGGAACTTCACAAATTGCGAGTCCAACAGAAGCAGAAGAACAGCTAAACAGATAGCCGACCATCAGATACCCTAACAGACATAGATCGATATCAAGATGATATGAAAAGTTGAAGGATTCCTCCATACAGAAACTTAAGCTTTGACCGATTCATCCTATACAACCTTATGATAGAGTACTCCGATGTTGACAAGATTTTTTGTTCAGTTGCGAGAAGAATGGCAAACTTATCTTCCTAAGGGAAGAGAACGTCTTTTCACACAAGAACTTAACATTCAAGCGACCCTCTGCTATAGTTTTTCGATCCGACCCAGTCTACAACCTTATGATAGAGTACTCTGATGTTGAGAAGATATTTTGTTCACTTGCAAGAAGAATGGCGAACTTATCTTCCTAAGGGAAGAGAACGTTTCTCACATAAGAACTTGGCATTCAAGCGACCCTCTGCTATAGTTTTTCGATCCGACCCAGTCTACAACCTTATGATAGAGTACTCTGATGTTGAGAAGATATTTTGTTCACTTGCAAGAAGAATGGCGAACTTATCTTCCTAAGGGAAGAGAACGTTTCTCACATAAGAACTTGGCATTCAAGCGACCCTCTGCTATAGTTTTTCGATCCGACCCAGTCTACAACCTTATGATAGAGTACTCTGATGTTGAGAAGATATTTTGTTCACTTGCAAGAAGAATGGCGAACTTATCTTCCTAAGGGAAGAGAACGTTTCTCACATAAGAACTTGGCATTCAAGCGACCCTCTGCTATAGTTTTTCGATCCGACCCAGTCTACAACCTTATGATAGAGTACTCTGATGTTGAGAAGATATTTTGTTCACTTGCAAGAAGAATGGCGAACTTATCTTCCTAAGGGAAGAGAACGTTTCTCACATAAGAACTTGGCATTCAAGCGACCCTATGCTATAGTTTTTCGATCCGACCCAGTCTCATAAGAACTTGGCATTCAAGCGACCCTATTCTATAGTTTTTCGATCCGACCCAATCCGACTTAGCTGAGAGTCTGCAGCGACTTGGCTGCAGATCAAGAGTATAATCTTTATGGATTCAGAACTGTCTTCTTCCACGACACATTCCAAGGCATAGTTATGATACCCTAACGATGGGAACACCTTCCACCTGCTGGGCTGCAGCCCAAAACCCACCCACACTCCACCCCAACCCCCGCGACCCGCTTCTGTTCGGCTCATCCTAATCTGGCACGGGGCACTTTAAAAACACTTACTGTAAATAAAAACAACGACGAACGCGTCGCTTTCTTAAAGGGACGACAACTACATTTGCTTATCGGATTTAACAAAAACCCACCTCCCTGCCCCGCCCCTTGCCCTGGACTTGGGCCACTTTTCGGCTTTGAGACGCAGCAGCAAAAAGCGTATGGCAAAAGGCGAATGATCAAAGCGCCGGATTTATAGGATTTATGCGCTACCCTTGGCTGGGCTCAGCGCATTAGCAGGGTGAACCTTTGCGGGCGAGAGGGTAGAAAGGGAGGAGGGGGGATGAACGACGGGTAGTTAATACCAGCAAAGCAGCGCGCACTGAATGAGGGGAACAGGGGCTAGCCTATATCGAAAATACGCGCTTTTGCCTCTGTTACAGCAAACACTTAACGCCTCGCAGTCCATTTAATGGAAATTTGTCGCCGGCCGAGAACTGACAAATGGACAAACTTTGCGGACGGACCGACCGACTCGTTGGCAACAACTGGTCAAAGGGGTGGGCGGCAGCCGAACCCATACCCCACCCTCCCCACTCTCCGCATTTCCCGTGGCATTTGTTTGCATGGTGCGCTAAATGGATGGCCGGCTGTATCGTTAATTTGATTTAAATATTCATAAACTGCATTAAATGGCCGCAACAAATGTGCCAATTAAACGGGCCACAAACCAATCAAAAGCCGATCGAAAGTCCAGTTGGTCCACCAGCTGTTAGATACCCTGTACCAAGAAGTGCAGTTCGTATATATGTATATATGTATATCAGGGCTGAAAACCCATAAACCAGACCATAAATAAGGAAAGATCCGAATAGATCAGGAAAGATCCTGAACATCCTTCTTGCTCTGCTACTTCTTCCTGTCTTTACCATACACTGTGAGAAATGCAGCCAAGAATTACTTTGGCTTTTGTAGTCCGACCGAAGCTCAAGTCCGGCCGATTTATTCTCTTTAGATTTATGCCTAAAAACTTATTTATGAAAATCGATATTTATCGATACCTCAAAAATGGCAAGAGATATCGAAATATACATTTAGACAAAGAAAGCTGAAGTTCAAGGTATATAAAGGACATATATCTTGGGGAATGCCGAGCTTAGTTAACGTTTTGCCTGTTCATAGAACAATGCACATTATTATAATTTCAAATAGTTTTTGCTCCGTTATTATAAATTGCATTGTGCATTGGCGTGCATTAGAGTGCATTGGCGTGCATTAGAGTGCATTGGCGTGCATTAGAGTACATTAGAGTGCATTGGCGTGCATTAGAGTGCATTGGAGCGCATTGGAGCGCATTAGAGCGCATTGGAGCGCATTAGAGATACGAATAAAGTCGGCTCTTAGCAACAATTCCATAGCTGAAAGTTTGGATAACTCGATTTATGAGGTTAACCTCGAAGCAGGCAAATTTTCAAACTTCAAAAATTTCCAAAATTGCCTTGCCAAAAAGTATCGTATGACCGGAAGCAATGTCCAATACATTACCTCGCGAATGGCATTAAAATTCTGTCAAATGAAGAAGAAGAGTTGATCCTATTAACAATCGATTCCATATTGGACCGTCTGTTCGTCTGTGCGCTTCGCTGCGAACTTAAGTCCTTCAATTTTATTGAGACTTTTCATAGATCCGATAGATATAGGATCTACGGGTCTAATGCAGAGCTTAGAAGAGTGGAAAGAACACATCTCAAGCAAACACGAAGCAATTAATTATGTTCTGTGTGATCCTAAATGATGTGTTTCGCCAGAGCAGGACAGCTAAAGATAGATACAACTTCCAAGAAAGTCGCCCAGTTACTCCACAGACGTTGCCAAGACCAAGCAACAATAGTTGATTATGCAACATAATACCTTTTAAAGAAAATTCAGCTTAGATTTAGATTAACATTATTTGCTTTCAATGAGCTTACCAGGCAGCTTATCTGCCAGTTAAATGTTGGAGCGTTGCCACCTGGCACCGTTGCGGCATGACGGCATTGCTTAAACGGTGTTGCCAACTTGTCTTTTGTTGCAGAGTTACCAACTCAAGTCAATTAAAGACTGGAGTTTCGCATATGTACAGGAATATAGGTAGAGCTTGTTGTTATTGTTGTTCTAGCATAGTTAAATCTTAGACCCAAAATGGGAAAACGAGCAGAAGAACACAACTTCAACCCCGTCGCCAGCATAAGCTGTGAGTTTATCTCTGTCTGTGTGTGAACTTCATCAAACTTCTAGAACTTAGATAAATATCATATATGTATATACATTTTCTTTACTACACCCAGGGCGTGCTCATCATTTTGTCGTTATCTGCTTCTGTTTTCATAATATCGATAAATATCGATTCTGAGAAACGACTTCTCAATCACAAGTCGAAGATTATAGGAGCTATATACACCAAACTTGGTGTTCAGGCTCTCGTGTGGTCTACACAGCTTGCAAATATTTCACATTTTCGATACCTGTTCCCAAAGATCCCAAAATCAAAGCTAGAGGCAAGCGCTTTGGTAAGCATATCGAAGAAGCACGTGCGTGTGTGTGTGTGTGTGTAAAAAGGGGCAGCTGAATTGAGGGTATCTGCCAGTCGTTCATTGCCGTTTCGTGCACTCTTACTTGTTTTTTGCATTAGTTTTTTGCTGCACTCGAGCGAGGCAATCGATAAAATTCAACATTCATTCAACATTCATTGCGTATCTGTTTACACACATCATAAATATTAAATGGCTGACAAGCAAAAAAAAAAAAAGTAACCCACACACACACACACACACACACACACACTCGCACACACACACACACACACACCGTACACACACGTGCTGAGCGAGAGTGAAAATAACACATAACAAGACAGCAAAAAAAAAAAAGTATTTATATATAAATAAAATAAAACAAACGCAAGTGCGAAAGAAAGAGAGAGAGAGAGAGAGCATCAAGGGAAAGGGACGAAGCGAGCTTGATTAATTTATAACACTAATAAAGAATTTATGTGCAAGTGTCAACCTGCACTGCGGCCTTAAAGCACCACCCGCCCCCCCTGCACCGCACCCCGCCACTTCCCCTCTGGCCACTCTTCCCTCACCCAGCCAGGCAGTCAGCCAGCCAGCCGGAATCTATGCATTCGAGTGAGGTCAAGAAACACACAGGAAATAACAAACTCGGTTTTGGGCCAAGCCACGTTTCTGGGACAGTCGGCGGGGGGGAGGTGGTGCGGCGGTGCGGCGGGGGTCTGGGCGATAATTTGATGAATGACTGCGCATATTAATTCATAAATTAATTTGTTTTTATGCCCTCTGCATTGGCCAGCGTTTTAGTTAAAGGTTCTGCTTTGCTATTTACGAGCGTACACAAAACAAACAAAAAAAAAAACTGTTGCCTACTTTTCAGGGCGAGGCCACAAATTAATCATTTGCCACTTTTGTGGCGGGCCCGCGACCGTGCGCTTGTTTAACTTGGTGAAATACATTTTAAGTAGCTTCCATTTAAGCAGGTTCAATTAGCTTAGCCTAGGTTCGCTTAAAACGCCTGTCAGCATGGTTTAATGGAGGGTGGGCTACGTCTTGTGGCTAAGTTGTAGTTGCCTTTACGTCTTGCTAGCTTGAGCTACCCAGCTATAGAGAAAGCATTTCACTTTATCAACTTGATTTCCATCGATATGAGAATTCGAATCACTCTCCGCTTCTCTTAATGCCTTCTGGCTGCAGTCTTGAGATCTAGTTTTATCGAGACCTTTAACCACATCCGTAGCTCAACAACAAACAAGCTCAATTCTCAAGGCTTATAGCCTCGCACACATGTTGAAGGAAGAGAAGCGAACGAAACAGGAAATCGGAACATCTTAAAAAGGACCTATGTGATATAGTAGTCCGATGTTGATAGGACTTTGGTCATAGTCAAGGCTCTCATACGACACATTGCTTGGAAAAGGGTAAAGTTATATTCGATTGCCCACTTTGAATGGAAACAAGCAGAGGGTCATGACCATATGGACAGATCGAGCCTTAAAGGATCAAACTCTTCTTCTCGGCTTTGCACAGCTCATGACAAACGAGGATTGATGGCTTGGCAAGAGGCCTGATCAGGGGCTCACAGTCTATCAACATGGCTGATATTCGTTTTTAGCGCTGAGACCCATAAATAGGACGAGGTATTGGATGGGCCCGTCGCCGAACCCAGTTGAAAGATACGGCCAAGCCGTAGAATGTTTAATTGCCAGCTGCGAAATGAAAGTTCCAATGTGCCAGCGGGTCGCCGATTGATTCCTGCAAATGGAACCGTGGGATTGAGCCATCCTGGCAGTCGCACGCTCTGCCAGCTTGTCATACAGAACAAACTATTTGTACT
>JBAMCE010000446.1:40000-282500 GCA_037075305.1 Drosophila kanekoi | reverse complement strand
ATATTCTGCTTGTACCCTGTACACAAAGTGAAAAAGAGGGTATTATATAGTGAAAGCTGCTCCATAGAAGTGGAAAGTTCAATGGGAGGAAGTTGAGATACTTTCTTAGATACTTAAGGGATTTAAGCGCGCCGCATTTGCAAAAGTTTCAGTTTCCTTCTCGTTGCTTATAATTCTCAAGTGGTTATAGCTGCAGACGGTGAGCCGCTGAGAAGATGCAGAGATGAAAGAGCTGGAAGGTAGAAGGAAATAGATATACAGGCAAACGATTCGTATGCCTTATTGTGACCAAGAGGTGGCATTCCAGTCAAGATACATAACCTCTTCCTAGTTCCTTACTTTCCTCCACATCAGATTCCTTATGTCAGATCTGCAGGCTTATATGTGAAAGCCGTCTATAGCTATAGTATTCGTGACCGAAGCGAACCTCTTCAAATATGACTTTGGTTTAGAATGAAAGACTTGAAGACAAAGAAAACTTTTGGCTAGCTCCATAAAATGTTGCCTGGGCTCAAAGCAGTTTAACGAACTGAGCCCAAAGTCGAACCCAGAACCGACCGATAAATAAGATGCAAGTTACTTGGCATTTTGTTAAATGTATTTCGAAGAGTACTTGAATAGGCAACAAACTGATTTCGATGGCTTGATTGGACGTTAGCGGCTTTGGCCTGGACGGCTGGTTACCAAGGTTCCCAAGGTTCCCAAGGTTCCCTATACCATATGCTTCACATTCAAGGACAATCGCTGCGTACTGAGCTGAGCTGAGCTGGCCTGGCCTGGTGGGAGCACCGCCAGAAGTTTCGCCAACATCTGTTGGTATTTCAGAGCTGGGTGTGTTTGGGCTTTTTTGAAAGTTGATCAAATTTATTGTTTTGGTCATACCTGGCGTGGTATCCCACGTCAAATATTTAGGCTTTTGCGGTTCGACAACTTTGACAATTTGTGAAAATTTTGTGTTTCGTGATGATGGTGGGGTGTTGCATGGTGCTCCTTGTGACTAAGTGTGTGTGACTGTGTGTAACTATGTGTGTGTGTGTGTGTTGTGTATGTCTGTGTGTTGTTCGTGTCTGTCTGTGTGTCTGTCTGTGTATCTGTCTGTCTGTGTGTCTGTGTGTTCGTGTCTGTGTGTCTGTGTGTTTGTTTTTGTTGGTTTTTTTGGTGGTGGTCAGTGAGAATGACCTCGATCGGTTGCAGGTGTCCTCAGCGTGGGGTAGACGACAGCCGGCGAACCTTTGGATTCTGTCCCTTGCAGCCGCAATTGCAATTGCAGCAGCGATATTCCTCGCCCATATTGTATTGGGCATCGTATAGGGCATTGGCAGCGGCATCGACGGCATCCTGGAATTGCATATCCTGGAATTGCATATCCTGCTGTCCGTACAGCGTCTCCTTGTGGCCATAATAGAAATCAGCGTATTGTAAACGCCGGCGCTCAAAGTTGGCCAAATATCGACGCCATTGGCGCTCAAAATGGGCAAATGAGAAATCCTCCTCGCCAGCCTTATCCGTGTCGCCCATCTGGTCGTCGATGGTCGTGCGTGGCCTGGTTTTGCCGTTGCCACCGGCGTTGTGATTTGCTGCCATTTTTCGAGTCAAGTTGGATGTTGGAAATAACCAAATTTTGTAGATCCAACTTTGTAGATCTCTAACACATGTTATGTATAAGCTGAGAATGCTTGAAAATAACTGAACGCACAGTTCCCATGTTGCTTTGCCACACCCCCCACCCCCCCTTTCGCCTTGAAACCACACAGCCTTGACATCGAACACTTCGCAGTCTAGATTTCTAAGAAACAGCTTATCTTCGCCAGAATAACAGTCCACATATGGATTTGCACGCTTCGCGTTCGCTTGTAATTCTCAACAAGTTCGATCGAAATAAGCTGCTTGGAAGTGTCTACAGATGACAGCTTGTCATTGGCAATGAAATCAGTTTACAAAAGATAAACAACATTCATTGTTGGCTGCAGAGCATACACATCATATCATAGCTTGTTTCATTTCCCATTCATTCCACCCTTAAGACATGCTTTGAACATTCACTCGTGTTCTATTCCACGCTCATCTCAAGTTATATACTTATCCATTTGGGTTCTTCACCCCAGACAGACCTCTCGATAGGTGCCTAGAAAAAACACCAGCTCATTTCAGTTTCAATGCATTCCACTTTCATTCATTCTCGTTGATTAAGCTTCTGTGCAACTTCTTCTTTCTTCTTGCTTTATGTTTTATCTTGTTTCATTCCCATTCGACCTCCTTAGTCTACTCTTTCATTCAATGGAGCGCCCTGCAAATATGCCAATTTGTTTCAATTCCAATGCATTCCAATCTTCCCTCTTCGTACTGTTTCCTTTCCAAAGCGTTCCGCGTTTCATTCAGCAACTTGACAAAATGCATTATGTTTTCTTTCCAGCTCGTTTCACTTGTAGTTTTTCATTGTTGTTTTTCTCTTCAATTCACGTTATGATTCGCAACTGGTTTCGGTTTTCCACCCATTCCACTCCGAGTTTCATTCCATTCCGCCGCAATCCCATCCAAGACCCAGACCTTGTCTCGAGCTCTCGACAAAATCGCTTTTGAAGAACTTCTGATGGACCCCCCGCCTCTGCTTTTCACCTGTCCGGGCTGCAACCCCTGCCGCGCCCCTTTTCAACCCGCCACCCTCCCCCCCTTCCTCTTGGTAAAAGTAAGTTTAAAATTTTCCACTTGATTTGATGGCTGCTGTCTATCAATTCCGGTAACATGTGTCATAAGCGTTATGCGAGTGCCATAAAATCCCCCCCACCCCCCCATCCTCCAGCCCGTAAAAGACATAACAAAAACTCATTAAATTAAAGTAATTTACGGTAGAGCAACACCCAACCTCCCCTTCGCCTCGTTGCCCTCTCGCCATCTCGCTGGCCAGCCACAAAATGTGCAAGTTTTGCGAGCATATGAAAAGCCAATTACGAGCGCAAAACGAAAAGGGTAAATATATTATTATATGAGAGCCAAATATAATGCTAATTAAAATAATCATATCCATCATCCATGCAATCCAATGAGGGCAGGGGGGGAGGTCGGGGGGGATGGCGCCAGGCCAGGGGTGGGCTGACAGGTTGCCAGCATTTGTAACAATTACAAATGAGAGCGAGAACAACAACAACAACAACAACAACAACAACAATAACAGCAACAACAACAACAACAATAAATATTATCAATTTCCTGGGCAGCAGCCGCTGCCTACGCGAGGGGGGCAACAGCGGGCTCTGCTTGAGGCGCGGGGGGCGGGGCGGGCGGGCGGACAAGTAGCTGGCCACTTTGCAGGCATTTATCACAGATTTTGCACCAGCTACCAAAACAACAACAACAACAACAAGCATGGCAAAGTTTTGGCCGCCGGGTGGTTTTACATAGAGCTCATCCCTTCATAACATGTAAGCAAAAAGAGAACAAGAGTCAGAGTCTATGCTCGACTTGCAGATACCCTCGGTGCAGAGCAAAGCTGTCATTGCAAACACTTTTTTAGGAAACTTTCCTTTATATTTAACTTATCTTATCTTTAACTTAACTTATCTTTAACTTAACTTATCTTATTAACTTTGCATATTAGGCTGAAGTTGTTCTTTGTTTAACTTATCTAGCCGGGAGATCGAGAAGATGCAGGTGTCTTCTTCTTACTGCTAGACTATCTATCTATCTGTTAGTTTTAAGGCTAGTTTAGTTTGTACTACATTTAGTTAGTGCTTCTTCTACTACTTTAGTTAGTTAGTTAGTTAGTTCTTCTTGACTGAACCCATGCATCAGGTTTGGTGTATTCGGGTCTCATAGCTTACGAGAACTGCTCGCAATCGATATTTATCGATATCATGAAAGCAAAACCCAAATTCCGAAGCATTCAAAGTATATGTCTATCTAGTTTCTGGCTTTTCAAAGGCTAGATTGAATCGGAATCTGGAATATATAGCCAAGTTGTGGGTCTTGGGAATGCTGCCTGCCGCCTGTTACACATAAGCAATATACCCCCTCAACGCACACTTTATGAACATAGGGTATACATACAAAATAAATAGAGGAGAGGAGAGGAGAAAAAACAGTACACTTAATTCAATTTAAATTACACTTTCATATTTCCGGCCGGCTCGAACTGGGCCCGGGCATATCCATTAGTATTCGCAACATATGGCTCGATTTCCCTCAAATCATTTCTTCCACAACACAACGCACACGCACGCCCATGACCCCGCAACGGGGTGCAGCACAGCACAGTCCATGCCCGCCGGCAGCAGGCCGCAACCCCCCCTTTGCCCCGCACCATGCACCACACACCTGCTCATTGCCCGAAGCCGGCAACCACAAGTGGTTTATCATATTGAAATTCATTTAGTGCACCTGTTTGATTTTTTTTCTATGTTTTCGTTTTTTGTCATATCGTGACACCAAAATAGAGCAAGCGGCCAAGAAGTGGGCATATTATTTGGTAAATATCGTTAACTTTCCATTGCCACTCCACACGCAATCAAAATCCACTTAGTGCCAGCCGCTGGAGCCACCAAATTGTGGTTCCTACTCGAATGGAGAATGGAGAATGGGCGTGCCTTTAAAGCAAATATTTGCAGCCGGAAACTCGACCCGCTTCTAAGCAGTTGCTATCAGGCATCAGTCCATATGTTTATGGATTATGCTGAGAAATGGAAATTCAGATATGACAGATATCGGGATATATTCCAAATTTCATTCAATCAGACTGCTTCTCGCTTCCCCTTTGGGGCCTATCTTAGCCATCATTCTTAGTCATATAAGTATCTCTTACTCTTCCTAACTATCGCTCTCTCTCTCTCTCTCACTCTCTTTCTCTCTCTCTCTCTCTCACTCTCCCTCTCTCTCTCTCTCTCTCTCTCTCTCTCTCTCTCTCACTCTCTTTCTCTGTCTCTCTCACTCTCTTTCTCTCTCTCTCTCTCACTCTCCCTCTCTCTCTCTCTCTCTCTCTCTCTCTCTCTTACTCTCACTCTCTCTCTCTCTGTCTCTGTCTCTCTCTTACTCTTCCTCTCACCCGCTTTGTAAATATAATCCTTGCCAGCCTGATGTCTTTTCTCTTTCTTTCCCTTTTCCACCCTCTCTCTTTTCTCTGTGGCTCACCATCTTCTTGGCTTCTCTGCAGGGCTCTCCCTCTCCCTCTCTCTCTCTCTCTCTCTCTGTCTCTCTCTCTCTCTCTCTCTCTCTCTCTCTTACCCTCTCTCTCTCTCTCTGTCTCTCTCTCTCTCTTTCTCTCTCTCTCTCTCTCTCTCTCTCTCTCTGTATCTTACTCTCTCTCTCTCTCTCTCTCTCTCTCTCTTCTTCTTCTTCTTCTCTCCCCCTCTCTCTCTCTACCTCTCTCTCTCCCTCCATTCATCTGTAGTACTTCTACAACTGTTATTCCCTTCATATTTCTTCACCTCTAACAATTCTCTTTTCTTTCTATCCCTCTCTCCCTCTTCTGTTCTCTGTAAATATCTCATCTGAACAATCTCGCATACATTTTATAGCCCCCCTCATCTCAATTTATGTTTTCATAACTGACATTCTTCAAAGTTTCTTAGTCTTCCCACCTACAGCTACTCGATTACATCTTTTCTCCGCCCCTCACTCACATTCTTGCTCTGTCTAACACACAGAGAATCGCGTTCTCCGTTTCTCCTCAATCCTTTCACCACGTTCCCTTCTGTCAGCAATCCATAAATCCAGCTTGGGCCGCTTTGCACGTATGCATAATTAATCGATTTGCCGGCCCAGTTATCGATTGTTATGGTATTTATCAGCACTCGATTGACATGATTAAATATGCAGCCGTATTAAATATTGCACCATAACAAAACGATGACCAAACACCAAAAAAAAGAGAACATAAACAAATAATAAAGTATATATACACAACAATTTTCTGATTAATAATACATTAACTTTACTTAGCAAACCTGCTTCTGCTATACCCTGTAAATTGTCTCAACTGTTTCGAAAGTAAAAGACTTTTGTTACTTTCAAGATGTTTTAGAGATATATTGGGTCGATATGTCTGCAAGAGCTCTAGAGCCGGGTCGTTTCTTGATCCCACCAAATGCAAAGCTGGAGATGCCAAGCCTCTTGTGTCTGCTCATTATCAGCTCGCATAGTATCGATAAATATCGATTCTCGAAAGCTTATTAGATCTGGAAACAACGAACCTGGCAGGAGAATCGATCTACAAGCAGCCAAGTTACCCCAAAGTGCATTCTAGCTAGTTTTGGCTAATGGCAGGGAGAAGGGCGCTGGCTTAACAGGGTATCTCCTAGTCGGGCAATGCTTTTCTTTTGCAGCTTGCCGAGTGAAAGTTACTCGTGTGTGTGTGTGTGGAAAGCCTTGTGTCATCCAGTGACAATTTACGGCCCGTTTCCGACCGCAGTCCGTGCGCCATGTGCCAAGTCCCATGTCCTCGGCAGGGCTTGGACTTGGACTGGGATCGGTATTGGGCTTGGGTTTGGGCTCCTCTCTTTGGGGTTTGTTTTGGCTGCGTTCCGTTGATTCATTTATTTATTTAGTTTTCTTGGCATCATCAATTATTCAGCGCTGCGTCTGTGTGCGGTGCGTTGTCTCTTTATTGCAAGACAATCGACATGGCGGAGACAACACGAACGAGCTGGCCAAGACGGCCAAGCAGGACACAGGCAGGGATGTGGACATATAATACCAGCCTGATGACATGGACACCATCAAAATGTGACAGGGCGCGGGTGTGGGCCCATTGTGCCTGGCTTCAGATCGGACGTGGTCATCACTCATACGCCCGGTTGGCCGGCATTTGAAAATAGTTGCGCAATTACATGACAAATGCGAATGACGCGAAACGGCATCTGATTGCAATTTTGCCAACGTACCTGCTCATTTATATTTCAAATGCATGCCCTGTGCATTTAAACGTAATTTGATTTTACAACCCCATCCCCCTTCCCCCCATCCCCCCAGCCCCAAAGTCGATTTAAGCTCATGCAACATTAAGTGCGCGTTTAAGTCCTGATTGCACAAATTGCAGCTTACAATACTTTTGCACTTTTGCACTTTTCTGCTTTTCTGCTTTTCTACTTTAAGCTGTGAACCATCCGAAGACCGCAAAATAACAAAAGACAAAATGGCAATTCAATTTTCACTTTGCTTTCTAACACGATTTGCGATTGGCTAAGTGCAGTTAGCTGTTAGCCAAATGTTTTAGCCGAAATTGGCAATTGTGACTGACAAATGCATTGCCGGGAATTGTTCTGCAAGCCTGAGTAGATCCGCGTGGACATCTAATTAACACAGAAACTCAATAAATGTACTCATTTGCCCTGATTAGACGGGCCGTGTTCATGTTTTGGGATCTCGACCTCCCGGAAATCATTATCTTTATTTGCTTTTAACTCAATTAAGAATACGTGTGTGTGTGTGTGTGTGTGTGTGTGTGTGTGTGTGTGTGTGTGTGTGTGTGTGTGTGTGTGTGTGTGTGTGTGTGTGTGTGCCTCTTGATCATTTGTAAACAAAAGTTTTTGCTGTTGACGAGCAAGGAATAGGAATATGGGAACTCGGGAAGGACAAAGGGACGTTCGTAGACGTTGGTCCTTCTCAGTCAGGAGTGCGCGAAGGTTACACAAACAATATCAATTCAATTAGCTCAGCCTTTCGCTTTTTGGGAGAAGTAGGAGCCTCTAGCTATTAGAACCAACGAGCTATTAAGGTAATAGGAATAGAAGTTCGAAACATATCGATAACATCAACGAGACACTAAGATAGTCGAAGCAGAAGTTCGATACTTATCGATCAAATCAATGAGCTCCTAAGATAGTCGGAGCAGAAGTTCGATACTTATCAATAACATGAACGAGCTCCTAAGATAGTTGTAGAAGAAGTTCGGTAGCTCTCGATAACATCAACGACCTCTAACGCTAATCGGAGCAGAAGCTCGATACTTATCGATCAAATCAATGAGCTCCTAAGTTAGTCGGAGTAGAAGTTCGATAGCTACCGATAACCTCAACGAGCTTTTACGGTAATCGGATAAGAAGTTCGATACTAAGCGACAAAATCAACGAGGTCTAAAGGTAATCGGAGAAGAAGCTCGAAACTTATCGATAACATTAGCGAGCTGTTAAGGTAATCGATTTAGTAGTTCGATACTTATCGATCAAATCAACGAGCTCTTACGGTAATCGGATCAGAAGTTCGATACTTAGCGACAAAATCAAAGGTCTAAAGGTAATCGGAGAAGAAGCTCGAAACTTATCGATAACATTAGCGAGCTCTTAAGGTAATCGATTTAGAAGTTCGATACTTATCGATTTCGTAGCAATAAGAAATGAGAGAGCCGAGCTGCTAAAAGTGAAACTCTATTTAAGCATCTGGACTTTTAACTGGGCTAGATCAACTCGGCTGTGGGTAAAAGCAAATTTGCAGGACGTCAGGATATCCTCAGCTTAACTTAAGCACAAGCTAAGCCACGCTCATAGCTAAGTCAAAATACTTCGATTTTCTTGGGCAAAGTCATTGTGGAATCATAAGAAAAACTTGAGATTTGAATATGTTGTTGGACTAAGCTAAGAATCTCTTCTTGGCATTAGATCTAATGCGAGAGGCAAATGTGTTGACTTTTGAATTCAATTCAAGCCGAGCATGTGTCAAGCTGACCCCCTCCAGCTGGGGGGTTGGGGCCGACTGGCAGTTGTTAGCCCTTTTTCGTTGTATTCGGGCGATGACAGTTAACAGGTTAACCTGCTTAAAATGCACATCAACGCATCACTTGACCCACAGTGAACCCTCCGCACAAATGCCTGGAAAAACCGAGCATATGTAAAACTTAATGCAAAAACCAGCACAACGGCTCTGAGGGGAGTTTGGGATTGGCATTGGGAATGGGGAGGGGGGGAAACAGGTCGAGATAAAACTGGCAACAACTTTGCAATTATCAGTTACAAATGCCCAACCAAAAGGCGGGTAACAAACACCATTAGACATGCCCAAATGGCAAGGGGTTTGCGAGCTTGAGACGGGGGTTGCGAGAGTTGTTTTTCCAAATATGTTTTGCAGCTTGTGCAATAAGGTTGTTATTTACTTTAGAGCGAAGTGAGCATCAAATTGATCGTATTAATGGCCATAACTAGTTTATCCCGCCCATCTTATCAATTCATGGGGATTATACGCAGATTTCCATTACCAGAAACCGAAGGGTGGCTAATGCTGCAATGACTGTTGCCCTCTCTCTCTCTCCCCCTCTCTCTCTCTCTCTCTCTCTCTCTCTCTCTCTCTCTCTCTCTCTCTCGCTCTAACATTAATGCAATTTCAATGGTCAATGCGAAAAACACACATTTTCGATTTGGCATTGTTGTTGCTGCTTGTTTTTTATGCCCACGACCACGAGCACACAATTTGGCTTTACCCGCACATCCAAAAAGGCTCGAGCAGGGACTCGACTGAGACTGAGGCCGGGCTGGCAACTCCCACAGGAATTCCCAGGCAATATAACTGAAAGCAAAAATGAAGATAACAGTCAGCGCGGCAAGTGCAAATCCACCCGTCCATTTAACAAGTTGTGCACGAGCCCGCCCCACGCCACCAGCCACCAGCCACCAGCCACCTGACGTGCCCATTCACATCCCCATCCACATCCGTATTCGCATCCGTATTCGCATCCGCGTATACGCATCCGTATTCGCATCCTCATGCGCAACGCGTACCTTTTGCTAACCAACTAACTGCCTTTTTGCTGGGCGCTCGAATGGATGGTTCGGTGGTTGCCCTGCTCGGCTCTGCCCTGCTCTGCTCTGCCCTGCTCTGCCCTGCTCTGCTCTGGTCTGGTCTGGTCTAAGGTCTGTGGGCTATGAGCCGCCTGTTACGCCTCTGTTTGATGCTTGTAAAGACCACTTTACCCGCTATAATAAAAATAAATCATAATATTTTGCACCCCTCGCGTGCGGCACAACCTGTGCGAACCCTCGCACACTGGAACCAAGCCCGATTCCAAAAAGCTTCAAATATCTTACAGCATGAGCTATACTTGGTGTCCCACAAATGCATATTGACACACACACTCGCTGGGATTCAATAAGTAACGAGTAGATTGCAAACGGACGAGTCTAGCAATTGAACGAGTAAAGTTTACGATTGAGGCTCGGCAAAGAGGGGCAAAACTGTACGTTTTTAGGTATTTTGAACTTTGCGAGGGTCAAGAACATAATTTGAAGTAAGTGAAAAGGCCGCTTTTAACAATTCTTTCCCCTTTAATTTTACTCGTTGGTTGTAATCCTTTATAAAAAGCTTAAGGCATTTTGCAGCTTAAGTTGTATTTAGAGTCCAGCGAATACATTTGGCAATAGGTAAACACACATGAATATGAATATATTTGCTCGTTACCAATTACTCGCTCGCATTCAATAAGTAACGAGTGCGTTCCAAGCGGACGAGTCTAGCAATTGAACGAGTAAAGTTA
Organism: Drosophila kanekoi; assembly: GCA_037075305.1. NCBI lineage: Eukaryota > Metazoa > Arthropoda > Insecta > Diptera > Drosophilidae > Drosophila > Drosophila kanekoi. The sequence goes on along the minus strand of JBAMCE010000446.1, from coordinate 272,050 downwards.
ACGATTAAGGCTCGGCAAAGAGAGGCAAAACTATAAGTTGTATTTAGAGTCCCGCGAATACATTTGGCAATAGAAAAACACACATAAATATGGATATATTTGCTCGTTACTAATTACTCGCTCGCATTCACAAAGTAACGAGTGCGTTCCATAACGAGAAGTTGCTCAAAGTTGATATTCGACTTTGATTTTAGCCAAGATGAAGACATTTATTGATAAGCTCGATTCGAATCGTTTTTGATTATCTTAACTAAACAGATTTGGCTTATGGCATGATTTTGGCCAAGAACTCAACTTTGCATTCGAAATATCAACTCTGGCACCACGGTAAAGGTACACACACTCCGGCGTTTACCTTGCGTTTGCCGGTACTCAGCGCTCGGCACACGTCGGCACACGAACCCAACGTCGACGTCGACGTCGTCGTCGCTGTCGCTGTCGTCATCCATGTTGCGAGGTTGTAACCCCGGATAATGTACTTAATGCATCTACATATTAATGTCGCCCGAAAACCTGTGCAAGCGAACCCCATTCCCATTCCCGTTCCCGTTCACCTTCCCGTTCACCTTCCCATTCCCGTTCCCATTCCCGTTCACCTTCCCGTTCCCGTTCCCGTTCACCTTCCCCTTCCCGTTCCCCTTCCCGTTCCCCTTCCCGGGCCAACTTCGACTCGTCGAGAATCCTTACCGGCTAGCAGCATTAATAGTATTTTCTATTACTGGGCCGTACTGTGGTCCCCCGTGTACGGATCGTCCTTGCCGGCTCGTTGTGCCTTTTGCTTCTATTTTTTTTTTTCTTTGTCTTGTTTTTATTGCACAGGCGACCGTGCAGGAGTCGCCCCGCGGCACCCTCCTGGGCCGCGACCCGCCGCCCGGTACGGCTCGCCGTGTACTGCGATTACACTTGTTCCTTCAGCTAAACGAGGGGCTCGCTGTGTGTGTGTGTGTGTGTGTGTGCGTGCGTGTGTGTGCGTGCTTTGGTCCCGGTTATATTGATATGTCTCCCCGTAGAGCTGGCAAAGCAGACGGCAACGCAGTTAAGCTGGGACCGCAATGTGTAAAAAATTACGAGCTACATTGAAAATAAAAATGAAAACAAAGAAGATGCAAAACGCGGCCAGGCCGAGGCAGACATCGGTGGGGGGCACCTGCTGGTGGTGCTCCCGGTGGTGCTTGATGAGCCTAAGATGTTAACCCTGAAACTACCGACAACTGACTTTCCCCTGCTCCTGCCCCCGCTCCTGTCCCTGCCCCTGGCCCCGTCCCTGCCCCGCTTCTGCTCAAATATTGTTTCAGCTTGCGGCAACTTTATGAGTTGCGGCTACACTGTAAAAATTCTTTTGCAACTTCTACATACATTTGACTTTAAGCGTTAAGTTTTTGATTAGATTAAGTTAAACTTTTCAATGGAGAATCGCAACTTTAAGCTCGATTTCAATGAGCTTTGGCTTTAGTCGAGGGGGTCCGACTAGGAGATACTCTATACCCAGCGACAAGCAGCCATTGGCCCAATTCTATATATAAGATATACGTAAGTTCTTGATTGACTCAAGTCTTCATAGTCCGATTCTTATGAGAACTTTCAAGTCCTGTGAACATGGCTAACTAAGCTCTGCTCGTGCTCCTTCCTTCTGCCTGTCACATACTTTCGCACAAAAACAATATGCCCTTGCAGTTCCTAAGCTTACAGGTGCGTCCATCTTCAAGCTGAAGTTGAGCTAGTTTGCCAGCGCCAGGCCGAGCAAGTGCACCTGAACAGGTGAACCACCTGCCAGGCTATTCCGAATTGAAGCACAGTCTACGCATGTCCTGGGAATTGCGCTGCCAGCAAAAGGGAGGGGAAAAAGCAGATGAAGAAAACTCTTGTGATGACGGCGACGCGACAGGCAAAGGTTGAAAGTAAAAGTAAAAGTAGGTAAGGACACGTCCTGCGGGCCGCGAGCCGCGTGCCGCGCGCTGCGTGCCGAGGTCCTTGGCTGTGCGTTATAAAAATAAAATAAAATCTATTACGTGGCAAACCAACCCCCCACATTTATGTGGCAATTTGTTGTTTCTTGATTGTGTGTGCCGTTGCCGAAAAGTAAAGTGTATCATTTTCCCATTTGGCGGCAGCGAATGCGACCCCTTTTCTGTCAGGGCCAGGACCAGGACAGGACACGATGCGGCGCGGCGCGAGCACTTCTCGCACTTCTCGCACTTTGTCTCAATTCCCAACTGTCAAGTTCCTCCCCTCGAGTCCCTGATCAGGCCTATACCCTCGCCGCACAGGCAGTTGCAATTTATGAAGATTTGTGTGGCCGCACCGGAGGGTGTCAGAGGGTTGTTAGCCACGCCCCGTCGGTTATGGACGCCCTAGTGCACTTGTTTTGATTTGTTTGGAATAATAACAGATGCTTACCGTACATATTATTCATTGTTCAAATTATTAACGCTTGACAATAAAAATTGTATTTGAACAGCTCTCGAAAACCGATGCCCGAAACTCCGGTACGGCCACGGTACGGCCACGGTACGGCCGTGGAGCGTGTTGGCCTGTGGGCGCCAGCCAGCAGCCGGCAAATTGCAATTTGTGCAAATATTTATGTACATTGAAAATTACTCATTTGTGTAACACCAATTAATTTCAACAAACAGCAACAACCCGAACAAGAGCAACAACAATGGGAGGACCGTCCATTTATAAGGAGCGACGTGCCATTGTTTTTGTTGTCCTTCGCTTGCGTCTCTTGCTTTTTCGTTCGGCTTAAACAAATGGAAAATGAGGTCTTTTGTTTCCTAAAATAAACGATGTTTGTTTGCCTTCTGTTTGGACCTCACCAACCCCCTCTCCCCCCAAGTATGCCCAGGTCTCTTGTGCAGGTGCTCGAAGTGGGGAACTGTAGCTAACCCCTCGACCTGATTATTAGCCCAAATGCATTTGATTTTCGGTTTTTGCTTTTGCAAATTGCGCCACACAAATTGCCACTTCAACTTTTTGTTTACACTGCAATTTTTCAACACTCACCCCTAATGCACGGCCCACCACCGCCCAGCCCCTAACAAATTGCAACTAATTTGTACAAACTAAGGACTCGAGTGAAGAAACACCCAAATGAACTCCCAGTTGATTAACGTATACTTAAAGCAAGCCGTCGCAATGTCTCTGCAAGTTCTACACAAGCCTTGAAAGCTGAAATAGTTTTCAAATAACTGAGCTACAAGCTGAGAAGCGCAAAGAAGACCCTTACGCTGGGCTGCAGCCAAAAGCTGAGTGCTACAGCACGCGCTAGTTGAAAGTTGTTTAAGTTATTCGCTGGTTAATCTTTAACTATTTCGGGCTTGTGATAAGTGTTTAAGCAGGCGGAGCCCTACCTTTTCATCCCATGAAATTGAGCTAATAGACAATGTTCTTCTATCAGTCAGGTATCGGGTATTTATTGTATTCATTCTGAAAGATAAGTAAATGAAGCTTAGAGAATGCGAGAGAGAGGGAGAGAAAGAGAGAGAGAGAGAGAGAAAGAGAGAGAGAGAGAGAGAGAGAGAGAGAGAGAGAGAGAGAGAGAGAGAGAGAGAGAGAGGAAGAGATGAAGATAGAGACAGAGTGAGCTTAAGTGGATTTCTCCCAATGAGAGAAAGAAGGATCGATGGAAGGAAAAGAGGAAGAGGATAAGAGCAGAGCTTAAGATAGTTCAAGAAGGAGAGCGAGAATGAAAGTGGGTAGAAAAGGGATAGGGATATAAATTGATAATAAGGAGGCGAAAAGAGCGAGAGTGAAGGAGAGAGCGAGAGTAGGAGAAAGCGAGGGAGGGGGGATAAATTTGGGCCCAGATGTAGAACAATATTTTGATGTTAAATTCAAATAAGCGTTAAACAGGGGGGGAGATGTTGGCTGGGATGTGTGTCGGGTGACAGTCGACCTTGTTTTAAAATTCATTCAGGGGGGTATCAAAAATAAAAACAAAACGAAAGTAAAAATAAAACAAAAAGGAAAACAAAACTTCTTCTCGATCCCAGTTAAAATTCCAAATTTTCGAAGACTGCAATCTGTTCGGACACCCATTATTGGCATATCAGGTACCCGGTCAATTGATAGATATCAAGCGAAATCAACAGGAATCAGCGAGGAGAGAATACAAGAGTTAGGCAATTTGTGAGCGTTGAACTGGATTATAATTATTACATTACATTACATTATATTAGATTTGATTAGCGATAGGAGGAGGATTAGATTAGGGAGAACGATTGACGGGGGGATTGGCGGTCAGGGAAACAACGTTCCGACGGCGTCCCAAGCGATTAACCGAGAGCCGCAGATCGGCCAGCCCGGCCAGAAGCCAGCGGACATGACCGAGGTGCTAAATCTTGACAATATCATTGCCCGGCTGCTGGAGGTGCGAACAGCCCGGCCCGGCAAGAACGTGCAGCTAAACGAGACAGAGATACGCGGCCTGTGCCTCAAGTCGCGCGAGATATTTCTGGCCCAGCCGATATTGCTCGAGCTGGAGGCGCCGCTCAAGATTTGCGGCGACATACATGGCCAGTACTATGATCTGTTGCGGCTGTTCGAATACGGCGGCTATCCGCCGGAATCGAATTATCTGTTCCTCGGCGACTATGTGGACCGCGGCAAGCAATCGCTGGAGACAATCTGCCTGCTGCTGGCCTACAAGATCAAGTACTCGGAGAACTTCTTTCTGCTGCGCGGCAATCACGAGTGCGCCAGCATCAATCGCATCTATGGATTCTACGATGAGTGCAAGCGACGGTATAGCATCAAATTGTGGAAGACCTTTACCGATTGCTTTAACTGTTTGCCCGTTGTGGCGATTGTCGACGAGAAGATCTTTTGCTGCCACGGCGGACTGAGTCCCGATCTGACATCCATGGAGCAGATCAAGCGGATAATGCGGCCAACGGATGTGCCCGATCAGGGACTATTGTGCGATCTGCTTTGGTCCGATCCGGATAAGGACACCATTGGCTGGGGTGAAAACGATCGTGGCGTTAGTTTCACCTTTGGCGCTGAGGTTGTTGGCAAATTCCTGCAGAAGCATGATCTCGATCTGATATGCCGGGCCCATCAGGTGGTCGAGGATGGCTACGAGTTTTTTGCCAAACGCCAACTGGTCACACTGTTCTCGGCGCCCAACTATTGCGGCGAATTCGACAATGCGGGCGCCATGATGTCCGTGGACGAGACACTAATGTGCTCCTTTCAAATACTGAAGCCCGTTGAGAAGCGCAAGAAATAATGATGCAGCCCCCGTCTCTCATTGTTTCAGCTCAAAATTGTTAGATTTGTGCTAAAGCATTTGTGGAATGCACATATTATACTACATACGTATCTACTATGAACATTCCGTGTTTGCGTTGCTCTCATACGAGCCGCAAACATAAGAATACAAACATTTCAATACCATGTCTTGTCAATTCTTTATTGTAGCCCATTCGTAAACGTTTGACTTGTGGCAATTTGTTACGAACGGCGCAGTGTATGTTACGTATTGGCATCCCGTTCATTAAGCGACTGCAATTCGTATCTGATTGCTTCTTTTTGAGTCATTTTCGTAAACGTTTTCCGATTTTACATCATTTTCTCTTTAGTGGCATATTCGTAAACGTTGGCCTGACCATCTACTATGAACATTCCGTGTTTGCGTTGCTCTCATATGAGCCGCAAACATAAGAAAACAAACATTTCAATACTACTTATGTCTTGTCGATTCCTTATTGTGGCTCATTCCTAAACGTTTGACTTGTGGCAATTTATTGGCTTCTCGTTCATTAAGCGACTGCAATTCGCATTTGATTGCTTCCTTTTGGGTCATTTTCGTAAACGTTTTCCGATTTTCAATCATTTTCTCTTTTGTGGCTTATTCGTAAACGTAAACCTGGCTGTTTTCGCTATCTGCTCTTGTGGAAGCCCAATTGCCCATTCTTCTTTGCGGCACATTCGTGCCCGTTTTAACGGGCAACATTTTAACCGAGCAGCGCACGGCGGGAAATCAAATGCAGTTATTTGTCCTTGAGCATTCTGGAAGTGAGAAGCGATTGATACAAACATTCCGCAACCTGTGCCACCCGCCCGCCCACCGACATATGACCCAGTCAATAACTAACTATATTAACAGCTGTCTGCAGCGGAGCAGCCAGCGCCATAACAAATTAACAAAATGCTAAAAAATTAATGAACAATAACAAAGCGTGCGAGACGCAAAAGCAAAACAAAACAGCAGGAAAAAATAGAGGAAGAGAGAAAGAGGGAAAGCAAATGAAAATGCCGGCAGCAGGTAATGGCGCCAAAAACGCTTTATTATGCCAAAAGTGGGTAATAACAAATATAAAAAAAATGAAAGCCAAAACACAGCGGAAAGAGAAACAAAGAGAAAATGTGAAAAACGGGCGACAGGAACAAATTACATTATATGTAATGAGGTCATTTGCGCGTAAACAATCAGACGGACAGACAGACAAACGGCGAAATGGCTAAAAAGCGAGGCACACAGACAGCGAGCGAGAGAGAAAGAGAGAGAGAGAGAGAGTAGTGCGTAGTTAGCTGAAAGGAGAGCGCACGCTAAGCACTCACATGTTTATCAACAAACTGGCAAATAAATAAATTATGTTGGCAAAGTTGTTAATAAATAATGAAGCGAAGCGCGCAAACGTTCCCAGCCTACAAAAACTAAATAAACACACGGCAAAAAAAAAACCAAAGAGAAAACAAAAGCAAAGCGCACAACAAAAGCAAAATGGCGGCGCACTGAACGAAACAACAGAACGAAGCAGCAGCGCGCGCTTGTGAGAGTGCGAGGGCGCATCTGCATGCGAATGTGTGTGTGAGTGTGTGTGTACGTCTGAGTGCGAGTGCAAAGCTTAGACTTAGGCCGGGCAGTTGATAGGCTTTTTTTTATTTGGGTATTGCCAAAATGCATTTGATTTGCCTAATGATTATGCATATCTAGCACATACACACGCACACATATATACAGCCACGCAGCTGGCGCAGCTGTGGGACGCACACAACTAAACGCCACACCCACTCACGCCAGCCGTCTCGCTCTGGCTAACGGCAGCTATTGTCATTTGTTTGCTCATCAGTTGCGCTGTGCTCAACTTTGGCTGGCGCCATCTAGCGCTGAATGTCATAGCTCATATATACATATACATATATATTTTTTTTGCATAATTTTATTAATTACAAATTATGCGCTTAATGAAATGGGCCAACACTGGCCACGGCAACGTGAACGTCGACGCAGACAGCAAACGGCAACGCCGCCGCATCGGCTGCTTTCGTGGGCACTGCCCAAATGAATTTTGCATAAGCCTCAGCCAACCACAATGCAGCAACAGCAGCCGTCGCAGCAGCAGCAACAGCACCAGAAGCTGTCACAGCCGCAGTCGCTGTCCGCACGCTGTGCGCCCCCAACCCCCCACCCTGCCCATACCCAAGCGCATAGGCCAAAGCTGCGCTCATGCTCTCACGGCGCAGGGTGGTTGCGCATTGCCAGAAGTGAGATAGCAACAGCAACAGCAGCCTACGCCGCAGCCGCTCAGCGCGTGCGAGCGAGAGCGCGCACGCCAGAGAGAGCGCCAAGGGTGCAAACCAATAACAGTCAGACTAATTTTGGGATTGGTTTATAATTGAAGAGTTTGCCATTGTGTTTGCTCAGGCAGCGGGCAGCGGGCAACGGGCAGCAGACAGTGGCCACCTCTTGTAGTTTTTATAGCAAGCACTGCCACCTAGACCACCCCCGCCCCTCTCCTGTCTGCCCCTACAATCGCATTGCTCTCAGTTGACGTCTCTTATATACATCGAGGCTGGTCACGGTTGCGTCGGTTGCTGTCTTATTGTTTTTCGTAGGCCTCCCCCATGCGCCTGCTTATCATTTTAGAGTTTTACATAATTGGCACAGCGCAGCGCAGAGCAGAGCCCACAGCACACACACTAGCACAAACACCCTGTATGTATATCTATGTATTTATAGCCTGTGTACGTGTCCATTTCTAAGCGTCGCATGAGGGGGCGTGGTATGTTTTCTTCACACACATACACACATACACACACACACAAGCACAGGCACACGCACAGACATATCGTTTGCTAGTTTTCGGCTGGGCCACATTCAAAAAGATAAATAAATATGAGTGTGCCCCACCCAGCGTTTGGGGGCGGGCTGGGCGGTCCGGGCCGCTGGGCTGCTGGGCTATTGGCGTTTTGTTGTTGCATACTTTTCAGCTGTAATCTGTTTAAATGCTTAACAAAGCAACACAAAGCAAAATGGTCAGAAGCATGGCCAAAAAACACAACAGCCAGACTGAGAGCCAACGAGACCGAGAGCGTCAGCGTCAACGGCAGCGAGTGCGAGTGCGAGAGCGAGCATGAGCTTTTTATGCCGTTAGAACAGCGCAATGGGGAGAGCGTGAGCGTGAGAGTGAGAGGGCGGGAGCCAGCAAAAGAGCGAGTCAAAGCAGCAATGGCTGCCCCTCATGCTTTTTAGTTGCTATTCATATTTGTTTTAATAATTGAACAATTCTATAAATATTTGATGCATAGACAAAAGAGTTGTGTGCAATGTCCGTGCTCGTGTGCCGCTGTCTCTGTGTTGCGTCCCACCCCTGCCACTTGTCCCCCCCCCCCCCCTTGCTGCCGTATTGGGTGTCTCATTCAGTTAAGACCCTTTCAAACTTTTGCGTCTCTCCGTGTGTGTGTGTGTGTCTTTGTGTGTGTGTGTGCCTCGTCTCACGTTCAATTAAAGCTATATGACACAAAAGATTTTGTAACAAGTGCCATCCCGCCGTCTACCCCCTTCAAACTCCACCCTACCCCCCGCCCACTCATCTGCTTGTACCCAAAAATTGCGCCAGTTTTTCAACAAGAGTTTTCTTTTGTTTGTTGCTGATGCCATAAAGCAAAGGGTTCCTCCCACTCAGCTTTGCGACTGGACTTTAATTAGAAACAAGTCGTTGTCCGACCTAATATACACACACACACACGCACACACACATTTATATATACTTTTCAACTTTAAATGCCAGTTTTGTGTTAGACTTAATTATTTAGACACAGGTCTAAGCCATTTATTTGAATGGCCCATAAGCTGTGCCCTTAACTTTGGGCCATATTCATCGACAATCCAGATGGACCAAAATTTTCACTCGACATGGGGGATTACGTTATTTGGGCTGCGACCTATTCAATAACTAACAGCTTGAAAGCTTTTGTTCTGATTGAAAGCTGAAATTTGTTTTATTCACATTGTCAACATGTCTGATTGTTAGATACCCTGGAACCAGAGCTCAAGTATACCAACTTCTGTTCCTGATTACGTATTCCGATTAAAATTTAAACACTTTTTAAGCATAAGTTGAGTAAGACGGATAAAAAGAACGGAACGGAAAGATGTTTAATCAGCGAATGTTTCATGCATCCGATTTCCGCCTATTTTTCACACTTGCGCGTGAAATGTTCAAAATCCCATCGTAGCGTGCACTTACGTCTCATGGAGCGACAATGCAACAATCAGTCAGTCAGTCAATCAGTCAGTCGGTCAATCAGTCAGTCAATCAGTCAGTCAATCAGTCAGTCAATCAGTCAGCCAATCAGTCAGTCAATCAGTCGATCAATCAGTCAGTCAATCAGTCAGTCAATCAGCCAGTCGGTCAATCAGTCGGTCAATCAGTCAGTCAATCAGTCAGTCAAGCAGTCTGTCAACCAGTCAGTCAATCAGTCGGTAATCAGTCAGTCAATCAGTCAGTCAATAAGTCAGTCAATCAGTCACTCAATCAGTCGGTCAATCAGTCGGTCAATCAGTCAGTCAATCAGTCGGTCAATCAGTCAGCCAACCAGTCAGTCAATCAGTCGGTCAGTCAGTCAATCAGTCGGTCAATCAGTCAGTCAATCAGTCAATCAGTCAGTCGGTTAATCAGTCAGTCAATCAGTCGGTCAATCAGTCGGTCGGTCAATCAATCAGTCAGAAAAGACAACTTAACGTAGGGAAGAGAGTAGTTACGCCCAGAGACGAACAGTTTCCTCTTGAGCAGGCCTTGAGTATGACTTCATATTGCAATTTGCTGAAAAATTCAACTGGAAATTCAGCAACTAGATCGGGGCGTACGTAACCGTGATTCCCGATATATATATATATGTAGTTGCTGCCTTGAAGAATGCGCCAAGCAAGTCTTAATGAATGGATCTCTGCGAATTTGGGATTCAAAGATCCTTAGAGACATTTACGATTCGATTCCAAATGGAAAATATATATTTGTTGCGCAAATCCGTTATCAAATCTGATATGAAATGAATGGATATATCGGTGTTTGGCATATTTCTCGGTATCCTCATACACAACGTATTTTTCTTTTGGTTCTTGGCCCATCGACAGATGCACCATTCAATGGATCAACTGGACATGCTGGATCCGACGGGCTCGATGACAACGTTAGCCCCCATATCGGAGTCGCCCCTAACGCCCACACATCAGCACCTGCACGGTTCCTATCACAGTATGAATCACATGATGAGCCACCACCATCCGGGCACGTTAAGTGGCCACACGGCGGGTAAATATTAACGCTAACGAATCAATGCCCAAACTGATGGCCATCTTCTCTATGGACACAGGGCACCATGGACACTCAGCGGTACATCATCCTGTCATAACGGCGGCTGTGGCAGCCGCTGGCCTGCATCCCGACACAGACACCGATCCGCGCGAGCTCGAAGCGTTCGCGGAGCGCTTCAAGCAGCGTCGCATTAAGCTGGGTAAGTTCCCGATTCCGTAGAGTTGAACCCACAGAGAACTCTTCAAGCTGCAAATCACTTCCATTTCGCCTCGTTTTCGCCAAGCATAGCATACTTTCGAGAGCTCCAATCTTGATCTAGTTCCAGCTCTTTCTCTCCAGAGCAAGACTGAGAAAAGAACTAGTGTCAAGAGAACTACAATTATGCTCTCAGATCTATGTTTAAATGACTTTCAAAACTCAATCTTATCAGAAACAAATCCGATTCAAAATAGAACTAGTTTCCGATTAGGAAAACATTCCAATTTGTTCTCAAAAGAACTGGAACTGGAATGAGAACAAGGCTTGGACAGACGAAAACTAAAGTAAACTAACTTTACCACATTGCAGATAGCCTTAAGAGTCAAGCTTAAGGAAAGTAAAACTCCTTTCATATACAACTGGAAATCGAACTAGAACTGGAGCTCATTCTATGTTCAATTAGAGTTAAATCAAGAAAAACTCACAGCTAGAACTAGATCTAGAAAATCCAAATAGAACTCGGAATAGATTTAACTGCCTTATAATGAATTGAACTGGAGCTTGAAAAGTAATAGGAAGTCCACCAAAGGCGGAACTGAGCTTTTCACAATTAGTTTCCCAACACTATACACACTTTTGCCTAGTAAAGAGTGTTGTAAAGTGTTTATCAGAGATATGCTTAGAGCTTGTACTTCGACTTCTACAGAATTTGGCTCTTTAATAATCGTTTGACAACACTTAAATTACTTTTGCTGTAAAGTTGTATAGAATTGTTTCAGTTTGAGTTCAGTAAGGCTCTTCATAGTTCGTTTGACAACACACTTATCCATTTTTTACGCTCCTGTAAACAGTGTTGTAAAGTGTTTGGCATTTTGATTTCCAACGTCATGTTGCACGTGAAGCTCATAAATATTTGATTATAAATGTTTCTAGCGGTAAACAGTGTTGTAAAGTGTTTGTTGTGCATCCGTTTCTTTGCGCACAGGTGTCACACAAGCGGACGTGGGCAAAGCGTTGGCCAATCTCAAGTTACCTGGCGTCGGTGCGCTGTCGCAGAGCACAATCTGCAGATTCGAGAGCCTGACGCTGTCCCACAACAACATGATCGCACTGAAGCCCATACTGCAGGCGTGGCTGGAGGAGGCCGAGGCGCAGGCGAAAAACAAGCGACGGGATCCAGATGCGCCCAGCGTGCTGCCGGCGGGCGAAAAGAAAAGGTAGAAAGTGTTTTGATTACAAAACGGTAAACAAACACCCAGAAAGCAGTGCCAACAACACACACCCCCCCTTCCCCCTTACCTTACCCCAACCCCCCTCCACTCAGCCACACTTAACCCCCAAATTGGCAGCATGTTTTAATTTGGCAAACGAACCCGAAATCAAGCGAAAAGCGAAAAATGTCCAACATAAACATTAGCTCAGTATTTGAATTGAAAGCTAGGGCCCCATTTCTAAAGTAATCTATATCGAGTCTTTTTTCAAGAAAAAGGACTTCCATTGCGGCACCTGAAAAGCGTTCCCTGGAAGCCTATTTCGCCGTCCAGCCGAGGCCGTCCGGTGAGAAAATCGCTGCCATTGCCGAAAAGCTGGATTTGAAGAAAAACGTGGTGCGCGTCTGGTTCTGCAATCAACGCCAAAAACAAAAACGTATGAAATTTGCCGCTCAACAACACTGACAATCAAATAATACAGCCACACAATTAGGTATAGTTAGTAGTGTAACACCATCAATGACGGGACACGGCTCCGCGGGATTCGGATACTGATAGTCATTTATGACGGCAGCAGCAGCAGCAGCAGCAGCGGCAGCAGCGTCGTCGTCGGCAACAGCGTCGGCAGCGGCGTCGGCAGCAGCAGCAGCAGCAGCAGAGGCAACAACAGAAACAACATCAACAGCAGCAGCGGCGGCATTTTCCTCTTCATCTTCTTCTTCTCTACCCATAACGGGCGACTATTATCTTTAGTAATTCGGATTCGGATGCCGATTCGGATTAGGATTAGGATTCGATTCAATTGGATGACGTTTGGCCGGCAAAACTACAGCAACAACAGCAACAACAGCAACAACAACAACACTAACAATCAAGTAACAACTTTACAACACTTTTCATTTTACAGTCTGGCAACACCACACACTACAGCACACAGACACACACACACACAGACACAAGCAGAGACACACACACACGCACAGACACAAGCAGAGACACACACACACACGCACACACACAGACAGACAGCTCGATGCGTTAAAGAGATGGATAAATAACGTATAATGTAAACATGAAAAAGAAACACAAAAGAATTTTTTAGGAACGAATAATGAAACAATGGACCAACATATCAAATGCAATAATTTATTGAATTGTATAGGAGAAAAAGGTGGGTAAAAAACAAACACAAAAGCAAACACAAAAACAAACACAAAAACAAACACAAAAGCAAAAGCAAAAGCAAAGCAAAAACAACAACAACCATATGAAAACAAGATAGAACGGTTTTCTTCGGCACACCGAAGCTTAAATACCCTTGCAGACATTTTTGCCACAGCTGAAACATTTCTCGACCGGAATATAGGGTATTCGCCTGCGTTATAGTTGGAAGGGTATTCGAACTCGTGAATGCCAAACTTGGTGCAAGGTTTTTCACAACAAAAACACGATTTCAAGGCTTTCTATGGCAGCTGTAGAACCAAGTCGTCCGATCTGGAGATGCCCGTAAAGGTATATGATTGTGATACTTTAGCGTCGAGCATGCCGTCTTCTCAGCTTTACCAGGGTATCGAAGCACGCCAAAGAGTCGACAGCTCGTTCTGCTGCTCGACTTGCGATGCATCCACTTCGACTAGCTGCTGCTTGTTGGGCTTACCCGGTCGCGAGCATACCCTGTTCGGCCAATCGCAACGTGCTCCCTCCTGCTGTACATACACATTTCGGATTCGATTTCCTTGAAGCGGCTTTCAGCCGTTCTTCTCTTCACTTTTCAGCGTTGTTTATCTCTGAACCGAAAAAACTTATCTAATTGCCACTCTGTCCTTTGATCTGCCCTACTAATCAATTCATTTTTGAAATCTATTTATTTTTCAGATTTTTAAATTAACCCAAAAAAAAGAAAAAAAAAAACAAAACAAAAACTAAATGAAACGAAAAACTAAATAAATGCCAAAAAAAGAAGAACACAAAAATAAAATACAATTTACACAGGGCAACAAGCAAAAAGCCCGTGTAGATGCAAACAGTTACTACACACACACACACACGCACACACACACACACAAACACACACACACAAACACACACACACACAAACACACAGATACACAAACACAGACACACACACTCAAACACACAGTAAGACTTACACACTCACACACAAACACACAGACAGACACACAGACAGACACACTCACACATACACACACACTCATACACAAACACTCACACATACACACACACACATACTTAAACATATACAGACACATTCACACACACACACACTTACACATAAAGCGACCAAAATAAACTCCACGAAATTGCTTCAAGTGATCCGATAATAAGAATTGCGCTCTATATAAAAAGAAAAAACAAAAAAACCAAAAAAAAACTACAACTAAGCTAAAACTGGATAAACTACAACTAAACCACACACAGACACTCACATACAGACAGACAGACACACACACAGACAGACACACACACACACACACACACATAGACAGACACACTCGCTCTCACACACACACACACGCACACAGACAGACTGACAGACACACACACACACACAGACACACACACACACAGACACACACACATACACAGGCAGATACACACACATAGACACACAGACAGAGTTATATTAGCCTATGTATATGTATATATATTATAGAGTTTTTGATTCGATTGTAAATAGAGCTAACGACCTAACCTAACTTTCTTATAGAGATATGGTTTTTGCTAGCCTCAAAAGACAAAGAAAACAACAAGAACAACTAAAGTAGTTGCAATAGTTAGAATGTAAATCCACACTAACATACCTACACACACACACACACAGAGAGACACAGATACAGACTCGCATAGAAACAGACACAGACATAGACACGCTCAGACACGCATAGACACGCATAGACACGCATAGACACGCATAGACACATATAGACACACACACACACACATAGACACTCACACACACACAGACACGCATAGACACACACACACACAGACACAGACAGACACACACATAGACGCACACAGACACGCACAGACACGCATAGACACGTCCCGTAACTAGCCCGAACCAAGCCGGATCCAATCCCAGCGTAACCTAACCTAGCAGCAAAATTTTTCTGATGCTTCCCTCAGTGCGTTATAGTATTTAGTTAAACTTTTTTTTTTGTTAATTTTTTCAATTAGGCACATATTTAACCTAAGCACACACACACACACATACACACACACACACACACACAAACACACAGCAAGGTTTTTTTTTCGTAAACTTAAGTAAACAAATGCAAAAACAAAAGAAAAAAAGTGAAAAAAATGTTAGCAACAACTGAAAATATTGCAACGAATTTAAAGAGTTGCCAAACTAAACTAACGAAAATACAAAAACTACCAAAAATACCAAAAAAAAAATACCAAAAACAAAACAAAACAACAGCATATATATATATAAAGAACATTGATTAATAACTAAAACTAACTATAGTAATACATAAAGAATTTTAACAAATATTATATATATATAAACTTTTTTTTTTTTTATATATATATATATAATTTAGCACATTTAATAGTGTTAACTAGACTTGTACATATGCAAAATGAGAATAATATATATAGCATAGTATATACCATAGTATATACCATAGTATATACCACAGTATATACCATAGTGTATAGCGAGCGTCTGTGTTGCGGCCATATTGAGCAGATCGTGGGCAAGAAGCGCAAAGAGATTCAATAATAATTTTAACACATCAAACTAGTTTTGTATCAAAAATAACAAGAAAGAAAACTTTAACAAAAAAATACCAGAAATACCAAGAAAATACCGAAAATACCAAGAAAATACCAAAAAAAAACAACATTGCCGACAAACTAGTGCATAAACAAACAATTTTTTTCAAGCGCATAATAATTATAATAATTATAAACATAAATAAAACGAAAATGTAATAATATGATAATTAATGATTGATAATGGATAATGGAGGCAAATGACAAGCTCATAACTACATTTAAATTTAATTTTAGTAGTTTCTAGATACAAAAAAGAAAAACAAAAATATTGTAGCATGAAAATCAATTGATATGCCAGCTGGCGGGCGATAAGTTAATAAAATGCAGCTAAATAAGCTAAAACTCACAACATACAACAACAACAACAACAACAAGAACAAATTATTAATAAAACATATTTTAATTTTGTACAGCATACGTGAAAGATCTTTGAGAAATAAAAATGAAACAGTTTCAATGCCATATACCGCAAGCTTGTACGATCTCGCCTATCGATATTTGCTATCGATATTGTTCAACCAAGTGCCGGAACTAGTTCGAGCTGGTATTTTTCTTTTTGTTTGTTTGTTGTTGTCGCTTTGCCAAGAGCATGGTAACACTTTATTTTGAATATACAATATGGCGGCTAAGGTTTTCCGTTACATGTTCAACGAGCTGATCGCAATTCTTGCTTTCATGTTGTTTTTTCGCGTATATCTTCGGAAACTTTCTCTAAGAACATTAACAGCTGTGTGATTGATGGTCTGTGCGTACATCTCTTTGCATGTACATCAAAAAAATTAACACTATGATCTATTTGGCTATACATGTGCCTATCAGAGCCCAGTGTTTGGTCATTTGAGCAAACCAGGTCCATATGCACTTTGAACTTTGATTAAACATGTCGATATTGCTTCAGATTATGTGTATACATATATATATATATATATATATATGCTTTATGTTTCATTTGTATATCACTTTTGCTTGGGCATAAATAGTTATTTATTGCTTTAAGTCTGGTCTCATACAAATAGTTCAGATCGTTCTCAAATATCTATAAACTTAAGAAAACAAAATTAAGTGTGTGTTGTACGTTGGGTATTCAGTATTTTTTTTTGTTCTAGTGCACAACTTTGAAATGCGCCAATTTGAATGTTTTCTTTAATTGGTTTTGACATGGAAAACTTAAGGATTAATGCCTAGGATTCATATAACAAACAGTTTGCATCTAAACTACGAAGTGCATCTATATGAATTGCTATGGATGGCGCCCAAGACAACGATCGAATACGGTCTCACATAGAACTAGATAGTTTTGGTATTTATTGGCGCCAAGCTATAAAAGGATTTAAAGATAGATTAGAGGTTTTTTTCATTTTGTGTTGTTTTGTGATTAACTTGGGCGTTTATAAGCCGCAATTCATTGAGTGTTCTTTTACTTTTGGCCAAGAGAATAGATGTTCTAGATATATATATATATATATATACTGTATATATGGTTCTTGGTGGTATTTAGTTTATTTCAATTGGGTCCCCGGCAACAAACAACGAACTCTAGACGACCTTGTAGCGACCCTTGTTGAACACATGATGTGCCGAGCTGAGCTTCAGGAGCTCCTCCTTGATGAGTCGCGTTATTTCGCGCTTGGCCTTCTGCACGGCCAGTTCGCTGCAGCTCTCGATGGCCAAATAGAGTTTGCGTTCACCGTCGGGCGGATTCTTGCCCTGAGGCACATAGGTTCCGCGCACTGTGAGACCCGCCTCCGAGTATTCGGAAATTTGGGCCAGGGCCTCCTTGGAGGTAACCTTCCAGCGTGCCTGTTGCGGAAAATCGTTAATCTCCAGCTCCTCTTCGTATTTGGTAAACGAATTGCTGTTGCTGCCCATCAGCGCCGCCAGCCCCTCCTCATCCTCCTTGGGCTGATAGTTAAGCTTGTTGTTCAGCTTGGCGGCCAGCTGCTCGACCACGGTGCGTGCCGTCAGCATGGGCTGTGCGGCACCAACGCCCGTCTGGCCCTTCAATATCGACTCGGCGGCCGCCTGTGTAGCCTTTGTATCCAGATTCCGGCTGCTGCTTATCTTGGACGCCAAACGTTTGGCCAGCTCCAGCTTGTCCGAGCCCATGGCCACGGCCGTGGCCAGCTGCTGTTGCTGTTGTTGTTGCTGCTGTTGTTGCTGTTGCTGCTGTTGTTGCTGTTGCTGGTGGGCGACCGTCAAAGGCGCTGTGATAACTGCGCTGAGGGCATTCACAACGGCATTGGCCGCGGCCAGAGCTGTGCCGGCCAGCGATGTATCCTTGACGGTGCGTTTGGCTGCAAAGATTTGCTCGATCTGTTGATCGATATCCTGTTCGATGTCCTCCTCATCATCGGAATCGGCCAGGCCGAGCGCAGCCTTTTGCAACTTTTTGCTCTCCTTGACCGCATTGAATTCCTGCTCATCGAACTTGAAGCCCTTGCCACTGAAGCCGCCGCCAGTGTGCACCGTCTTGCCCTCCGCCTCCTGCGCCGCCTTGTAGTCATTCCACAGGGTCTGCAGATCGGGCGGCACAGGTGTGCCAGATAGATCCAAGGCTCTTATTACATCGCCCGCATACCGGGACTGCTCGGGCGTTATGAATGTAAAGGCGCTGCCCTTATTGCCAGCGCGGCCAGTGCGTCCGCATCTGCAAGGATGGATGAGATGAGGAAATGAGATCAACTGAAATGTGACATAATTGCCGCAACACAATACCTGTGCACATAGTCCTCGTAATGATTGGGCACATCGTAGTTGACCACCAGGATGAGATCCTTGACATCGAGGCCACGCGCCGCCACCGAGGTGGCTATCAGCAAACGCACCTTGCCGGACTTGAAGTCAATGATGGTCGAGTCGCGATCAAACTGATCGATGCCACCGTGCAGGCTCATGCACGGATAGGAGGCCTTCATTAGGTCGCGCAACAGAATGTCCGCATTCTCCTGCTTATCGACAAAGACAATAATGCTGCCCGTCTCCTGATAGACGCCAAGCAGCTCGAGCAGTTTAAAGAACTTCGCCTCGTCGCTCAGTATGACCACATTCTGTTCGACATCCTTGCAGACAACAGATCGTCCGCCGACGATCACCTCGACGGGCTTCTTAAGTATGCGGCGTGCCAATGCCTCCATTTGGCGCGGAAATGTGGCGCTAAACATGACCGTCTGTCGATCCGGACGGACATTGTCGATAATGCGCATCACCTGCGGCTCGAAGCCCATGTCGAACATGCGATCCGCCTCGTCCAGGACAACATAGGTGACGCGTCGCAAATTGGTGACACGTCCAGAATTGGCTGCCAGCATATCGATCATACGGCCGGGCGTACAGACAATTATCTCGGCGCCACGTTTCAGTTCGGCAATCTGTTCGGAGATGCCGGTGCCGCCATAAACGCAAACCGGCCGCAATCCCAGCGAGCGACTAAATTTGCGTATATCCTTGCCAATCTGCATGCAGAGCTCGCGAGTGGGCGCCATTATGATGGCAATGGCACCGTCGCCATCCTCCAGCGACGGCTGGTCGAGAATGTGCCTAAACATTGGTAAAATGAATGCCAACGTCTTGCCACTGCCAGTTTTAGCAATACCTATCAGATCTCGCCCAGACATTATCGCCGGTATCGCCTGGCACTGTATGGGCGTTGGCTTCTCGAAGCCCAGCTTGCGCAGCACGTCCATCTCTTTCTTGCTAACGCCGCACTGTGCCCACGTCTGCAAGGAGCCCATGTGTTAAACGTGTTTAGCAAATTATTCAATTGATTCACTTGGACAACACACTTACCTTGATCGGCTTGGGACAGCCCTTGCCCTTGACCTGTACGCCCTCGAGCTCGCTGCGATACTTGTCCACCTCGGAGTTGGTCATGCGCGCCAGTTCGGGCACCTCGACGTAGAAGTTCTTACGGAATGGCGCATAGCTGACAGAGGAATGATCGATCTTGGCCAGCTCTTTGCGATGCTTCATGGCCAGATTGACGGCCGTGTCGCGTATATCCTCTAGCTCATCCTCGCTAGAGTACTCCAGGCTGTCCATGTTCTGTTCAATTAGTTCGCCCTTCTTCACCGTGCTCGTCTTCTTTTTGGCCACGCCCGTCAGTATAACGACGCCCTGCGCCTTGGCAGGACTAACAAAATGATTGACACGGCGCATCTCCCTGTTGACCTCCTGCATGTACGCATCCAGTGGGTCGACATCGTCCTCGGGCTCCTCAGCTGCCGCCGGCTCGGTCACCATGGCCGTCTCCACCTTGGGCGGATCGACTGCCGGCTTTTTTACCTCAGCTGGCTGTTCAACCTGGTTTGCCTGCACTTTTGGCTCTACGACCTCGACTGCCTTTGGCTCCGGCTTGGCTGCTGCTGTCGCAGTTGTTGTCGCAATTGTTGTTGCAGTTGTTGTTGCAATTGTTGTTGCAATTGTTGTTGCAGTTGTTGTTGCAGTTGTTGTCGCAGTTGTTGTCGCAGTTGTTGTTGTTGTTGTTGCTGCTACAACGGGCGTTGTGAGTACCATGCCCAGGACCTTGCTAAAGGTGGGTCGCTTCAACGGCGCAAACTTGGACTCGACCAGATCGTCGTCGAAACGCTTGCGTATGCTATGGAATTTGGATGGCGGCGAGTCGGGCTCCTTCTTGCCGACCTCAATGTCTACGGTTGGCGCCGGATTGCTGTCATCCTCCTCGGACTCATCCTCGAGGCTCCATTTCTTAGCCGATTTGGTCACTGTTGGCGCCGACGGCGCCTTCACATCTCGCTTACCGGCCTCCTGCTCGCGCTGTTTGCGCTCGGCACGCCAGCGCTCGATGCGTTCGCGTCGCTTAATCATCTCCTGTTCGAGGCGACGCTGTTGCTCCTCCTTGTCAATTTCCTCCTCCTCCTCATTGTCCGTTGAGCTGCTGGAGGAGCCAACGGGTATAACTAGAGGCGCAGCTGGCACAGCGGACCGGCGCGTTTCCAGTTCGCGCTGCCGCTCTCGCTCACGCTCCTTATCTCGTTCGCGTTCACGATCTCGCTCCCTATCGCGCTCCTTATCCCGTTCACGCTGCCGCTCCCGTTCTCTGTCCCTTTCGCGCTCCCGCTCGCGCTCCCGTTCCCGCTCACGTTCACGATCCTTGTCCTTGTCACGCTCACGCTCCACCTGTCGTCTGCAAAGAAAAGCAAAGCATTACAAGAGTTTCTGATTTTCCCAACTCAATTATCGCTTACTTGTCCTTTTCGTAATCCTTCGACCTAGAACGCTTGCGTCGCTTCTCATCGCGACGCTGACCGAGACCCCGATCATTATCCTTGGCCGTTTCTTTGGCCCGCTTGCGCTCCTCGCGTCCGCTGCGCGAACTGCCGCTGAGGCTGCCTCCGTTGCGCGAAGATTTGCCATTGTCGTAGTCGTTGCGCCCGCTGCGACTATCATAGTGCTTGTCACGTTCCCGCTCCCTGTCCCTGTCACGCTCCCGCTCTCGGTCGCGGTCACGCCTGTGGACATTGAAGTTAATACGCATTTAAGCCCGGCGCTTTGAACACTTACCCAGAGTTTTTGGACATGGCCAACGACGCGCTTATTTGTTACTGTTGCGCCCTGCGAAACGCCGGCGGCTCGGCTAATATAAATAAGAGGATTTAGCTTAACCTAAATTATCTCTCTGTATAAGGCAGAATTGTGTAATTGCTTTCAATTAATGCTTTTTGTTTGACTGTGTCGATTTGTTTGCGTTTTTCCTTAGTACAAAAATAAGTTATGCCTTAAATTTGGCATATAAAATTGTAATCGTTTGCCCAGCAGGGCTGTACTAGCGGGCCAGGGCTGCAATTCTTCTTTTTTTTATAAATAGCGCCTGCAGCGCTGCCACACTTTTCGAATCAGAGCACAGCATGCCAAGTTCATTAAAGTGCAGTATTACCACTAACCATACAATGCATAGATACACCAAACAGCCTTTTTATCGAAACACGATTATTCGCAACGAGGGAACCCCAAGGGTCTCTGAGACCATTTTAGTGTGCCCAGATAGAGTAAGACTGCTGAGAGTGACAGCCGAACGGCGGCCTCAAAAGCCGAACGTTCAGTATGAAGCCGCATCTCGCTCAGCGCACGTCGCTGCGGCTGATGCATTTTCTTAATATATGTATGTTAGTTTAAAATCCAACAGCCCAAATACATACATATGTGTATACGCATGTGCCTCGCACTCACTCATTCCTTTGCGCATATGTGTGCATCTCTTTCTCCCTGCATAGCTTCTCACAAAACCCCGAGATCTACACACATACATACATATGTTTGTGTTGTGTTGATGTGCACATCAGTAGATCAGAGCGTTTGTCGCGAGCCAGAGGATTTTCTTCAATTGTGTGCCCTTTTTGCCTGTGGTAGTGAAAGGCACACACATTCAAATGCTCTATCATTTATTTCTTCGTCCAGTTAGGCAAAAAGAGAAGAATTTGATCTATATTTATTTAATAAACAATTAATTGACCTAAATGAAATATTTATATTTATTCTTTGTTTACGGTGGGGACCTATTTTGCTTAAAATTAAACAATATCTTAAGTCGTATTTCTACAAGGGTAATTGATCGTCGGCTTGTCAGGGAATTCTAAGAGAACACCAAAAATTGACAAGGTTCAATTTTTTCGACTTGCTGCTTGTGCACACGCACACTTTCGAGTAAGCAGTTGTATGAAATTTTTAGAGCGCTTGGCCTGTTTATGTGCAAAATTGCTATTTTCCATGCTTGTTGTAGGGTAAGGGTACCTGAACGTTGACATGTGTACATTATAACTTTTTCGGCCGGCCAAGCACGCACACTTACATACTTTTCAATGTGGATGGAAGCATTTATGAGTTTGTGTGCGTGTTGGTTGCCTGCCTGCCCGATGCAAATTTGACAAGATTTGAAGTTTTTGGCATTTCTAAATTTCGAGCACTACTCACACACATACACACACCCACAAATGTGTGTGAATATGGCGATCAAGTATTTGTAGTGAGCCAGAGATATTTTTATCAATGGATGCGTAAATTTGGGAGATGGGCACGGTCTTTGTTTTCTTTTGCATGCCTGCGGTGGGCTTGCGGCCTCAAAATGCACAAATGGGTGAAACAGGTGGATCGCACTTGTCGCCCGTTTGCACTTAGATATGGATTCAGACGCATGCTTGTCATTCTGATTGTTAATTCCCTGTCATAAAACCCTTTAACCTAAAATAATTAAAATAATAATTATTTCATAAAAGATCACTTGCATATTTTTGCAAAGTGCAAACGGGCCACAAGTGCGATCCACCTGTTTCACCCAAACGGGCCACAAGTGCGATCCACCTGTTTCACCCATTTGTGCATTTTGCGGCCGCAAGCCCACCGCAGGCATGCAAAAGAAAACAAAGACCGTGCCCATCTCCCAAATTTACGCATCCATTGATAAAAATATCTCTGGCTCACTACAAATACTTGATCGCCATATTCACACACATTTGTGGGTGTGTGTATGTGTGTGAGTAGTGCTCGAAATTTAGAAATGCCAAAAACTTCAAATCTTGTCAAATTTGCATCGGGCAGGCAGGCAACCAACACGCACACAAACTCATAAATGCTTCCATCCACATTGAAAAGTATGTAAGTGTGCGTGCTTGGCCGGCCGAAAAGTTATAATGTACACATGTCAACGTTCAGGTACCCTTACCCTACAACAAGCATGGAAAATAGCAATTTTGCACATAAACAGGCCAAGCGCTCTAAAAATTTCATACAACTGCTTACTCGAAAGTGTGCGTGTGCACAAGCAGCAAGTCGAAAAAATTGAACCTTGTCAATTTTTGGTGTTCTCTTAGAATTCCCTGACAAGCCGACGATCAATTACCCTTGTAGAAATACGACTTAAGATATTGTTTAATTTTAAGCAAAATAGGTCCCCACCGTAAACAAAGAATAAATATAAATATTTCATTTAGGTCAATTAATTGTTTATTAAATAAATATAGATCAAATTCTTCTCTTTTTGCCTAACTGGACGAAGAAATAAATGATAGAGCATTTGAATGTGTGTGCCTTTCACTACCACAGGCAAAAAGGGCACACAATTGAAGAAAATCCTCTGGCTCGCGACAAACGCTCTGATCTACTGATGTGCACATCAACACAACACAAACATATGTATGTATGTGTGTAGATCTCGGGGTTTTGTGAGAAGCTATGCAGGGAGAAAGAGATGCACACATATGCGCAAAGGAATGAGTGAGTGCGAGGCACATGCGTATACACATATGTATGTATTTGGGCTGTTGGATTTTAAACTAACATACATATATTAAGAAAATGCATCAGCCGCAGCGACGTGCGCTGAGCGAGATGCGGCTTCATACTGAACGTTCGGCTTTTGAGGCCGCCGTTCGGCTGTCACTCTCAGCAGTCTTACTCTATCTGGGCACACTAAAATGGTCTCAGAGACCCTTGGGGTTCCCTCGTTGCGAATAATCGTGTTTCGATAAAAAGGCTGTTTGGTGTATCTATGCATTGTATGGTTAGTGGTATTACATATGCTTCTTAATCGCTAAAATATTAATATGAATACGCGTGGAGTTTCGACTGAATAACATTATTTTGTCGAGCAAGTCAACACAATGGGGCCATGGCGCTAAGACTTTGGCAATTGCGCTGCAGCGTTGCCACACTGAATTGTAAAAAGCAAACCGATACCGGCTTTTTCTAATTTATTACAATACAAACTATGCTTATTCTATTTATAATATACATATATAATTATTACATGTAAAGTTATGTAAAACAATATGGAATTGTTGATTTTAGTTTAAACAATCAGTCAATGTAAGCATGTTTAGAATTTTTTTGGAAATCGTTACAGCAATTGTTGCAATGTTGCATACTATCGATAACACGCATGCTATCGATAATCAGCTGCCAACTATTGTTTTGCCTATGGTCGCACGTGTGTAGGCGCCATAAAAATTCAGATAGAAGTCGGCACGCTGGCAACAACATCCAATTTAGATATATTCTTGAAATAAGAAGTACTTATTTATTATTGGTTTTTGCTCGATTCGAGCTTGTTTTTAATTGTATTGAATTTGCACAAACATTAATAACAATGTTGCCGCAATTTGAGATCATTGTCGGCACCTACGACGAATATCTATTGGGCTATCAAATGGCCTGGCGTCGCGACAAAAATGGATCGGATCATATCCAACTGAAGGCGACCTTTGCCGACAGATCACACGACGGCTCAGTGAAGTGCCTTGCCGTGCACGGACACCTGGTGGCCACCGGCGGGCTGGACGATCGCATCTTTGTCTATGATATGCGCACACGGAAACAGGCGCACGTCCTGACCATGCACACGAGCACGGTTAATACGCTGGTGTTCACATCGGATGCGTCGCACTTGATGTCGGGCAGCAAGGACGGGCACTTGATAGCCACACGCGTGGCCAACTGGTCACAAGAAGCTGAATGGACCAAGCCCCATAATGGCAAATCCGTCACACATGTCGCTTGCCATCCGAGCAGCCGTCTATGCCTGTCCCTGGGCGCCGATCTGGTGCTAAATACTTGGAACTTGATCAAGGGACGCATCGCGTACAGAACAAACCTGAAAAGCAAGCGTTCCCTGGGCAGCTCACCCGATTGTCTGGCCTGGTCGGCGCAAGGCAATTACTTTTCCATGGCCGGTCCGGCTACCTTCGAGATTTGGAGCATTGGAACAGCCAGCGTCATGCGTCAAATCCAGATGCCATCGAAGCCCATCTGTGCGACGTGGCTGGATGATAACAACTGCGTGGCGGGCCTCGAAAATGGCACCATCGCTTGGATCTCGCTGGACTCCGATGAAACGGCTGCTGTAAATATCTATATTATAGGATTTGTTTCCCCCGATTTAAATTTATTTTTCCATTTCGCTTACAGCCCAAAATATTGCCCGGCCACGACAATCGCGTCAAGGCCATAGCCTTCATGCACAACACGCTGGTCAGCATCTCCAGGTGAGTGAAACTGATTGTTCTGTGTCCAAGATCCAACTATTAAAA
The DNA here is from genome assembly GCA_037075305.1 of Drosophila kanekoi. Classification (NCBI taxonomy): domain Eukaryota; kingdom Metazoa; phylum Arthropoda; class Insecta; order Diptera; family Drosophilidae; genus Drosophila; species Drosophila kanekoi. The sequence goes on along the minus strand of JBAMCE010000446.1, from coordinate 246,247 downwards.
GAGATAATTAAATATTTGCAGCGTCGGCGAAATCAAGGTCTGGAGCTGCGATCTGCCTGGCAAGGAACTGACGCTAATCACGTCCGCGAGCATAGACTGTCGTCCGACCTGTATGTCGCTGCTGGATACAACGCAGTTCAGCCGGCAGCACGAGGAGACTCGCGAGCGCACTGATAAACAGAAGACAGCCAGGATGGCCGCTCGCATCGAGGCATTGGAGTCGCTGAGGAATCGCAGCTACGTCTCAATTGAATATGATGAGGATGCGGGCGAAACCGATCCGGTGTTCGGTCGCGAAAATGAGAGTGACAGCAGCTCCCAATCGAATGAGAGTCTGGAAGAACCGGACAAAAAAGAACGGACCAAGCCCAGGCCAAAGCCAAAGCGTGGCCCGCTGCCCGCCCAGACGGATAGCGATGATAGCGAGCCCGCCGAAGACTTCATTAGTCTTAGCTCAAGCGAAAAACCTGCGCCCCGTCTGCCCGGCAGGAAGGCGGCCAAAAGGGAGCTGGCCACGCCCCGTGCCAAATTGAGGCAGTCGAAGCGTTCGAAGCATGCAAATTGATAACAAAGTTGTATATATCTATTTAATCAGCTAGTTTAGTTTGTTCGATTTATTTAGTCTGTATTTTAGACACGCCCAATAAACGTCAGCAAAATAGGCAAGTTTAAATTTAGTAAAAGCTGCGCTCGTGCACATTCATCTTTTTGTATGTATGTATGTGTGAGTGTGTCTTATGTCATCTGCACATCTTTGCGTTATAAAGCAGGACAGTATATGCATACATATAGAGTGCTGCTTTTCTTACATGATATACATACATGCATAAAATTGCATGCAAAGCGCCGTTATTTTCGAACGTAACAGACGAAGCTGTGGTGAAAGGGCACGAATTCACCATGGACAAAAATACTCGAATGAGGGACAGAGCGTGTGTGTTGTAAAGCTCGTGAATATAGTGTGCTGAGCTCTGTGTTGTGTTGCCAAGTGTGAGCAAACTAACGGTTTCTACACAAGCTGCTGCGCGCAATTGTCGAATTGAGAGTGAGAGAGGGAGAGTGCACTGCACGCGTAAAAGGGATAGCAGATGTAGAGGCGCAAAGTAACGGATTCATGCGCAATGGATTTAATGCACTTGCATCGTGGCTAACAAATGCTGCTCAGCGAATTACAAATTATCCTGCAGTGTGGCAACACTTTTCGATATACATAAGTAAATACATACATATGTATGTATATAACTAGAAAAATGTCAAAACGGTTGTCAAACGAGATTTTCGTTTGAGCCATTTTGCAAGTTATTCTCGTAAAGTTCTGTTGGCTGCCGAAAAGAGAAAAGTTGAGTTTGTTCAAAGTTATAAATTCGTTCAAAGATATAAATCCCAACTGAAAAGTTTTCACAAAAGCCAACATAACAAGTCCTTTTACTTTTAAAGCATTCTTTGTTTCCTTCACATCATTGCAGACATGGTTCGGCCATCTGGAAATTACCCATTGTCAGCAAATGGGAATCGTAAGCGTCTCGCAGATGACAATCAAACCGTTCTGCTTGTCGATCTATCCTATAATCGACGTCTTCGCTCCTCTGCCGCACTTGCGCAGGATGCGACTGTTGATTTGTTGAGCGGCGGTCACAATCTGGATCTGGACGATCACGATGCTCCAGAGCCTCAACCAGCACCGGAACCAGCTCCGGCTCCGGCACCAGCTCCCGCCCCGGCTCCGGGACCGCAACCAGCACCGGCCGCTGCTCCTGCGGCATCTCCTGCTCCATCTCCGTCTTTCGTTTCCGCGCCTTTGGCTCTCGCTTCTAACCCGGCGGATCCCACCCTAGGCTCGGCTCCCACTTCTGCCCTAGCCTCAGGACTCTCTCCAGGGTTAGCTATAGCTGCCGCATGCACCTTGGATTCCTCTTGTGCTTTGGCTCCCGCTGCTTCTGTCGCCCCGGCTCCCGCTCCGGTTCCGGCACAGGCTCCACGCAATAGTCAATGCAGGCGAACAGATCGCTTGATCCCCGCCTGCGATTACGGAGACGATCAGTCACACAAGTGTCCCATTTGCCTGGAGAGCGTCTCGGGCCGCCAGCCGGCCACGACCTCGTGTGGACACGTCTTCTGCTATCCCTGCATCCTGGCGGTGGTGCGCGTCACCCGCAAGTGCCCCATATGCAGCTACACATTGGGCATTTGTCGCTCAATTAAGCGAATATACATCTGAGGAGTTCCAGAGCAAACTTAACAAAAAAAAAATCATACAAAACATATTTCAACAGTTTCAACTATTTCGCGACTGTTGCACTAAACAAAATAAACAAGCTCTCTGGACAGTCTGAGCACGATTCGACTCTTAACTGGGTCCATAGTTAACTCGTTGATGTCGAAATTGACGAAAGGTGGCATCACTGACAAATAAACCCTTACAAAACCGTTATAGAGCTTATATTCATATTTGTAGACGTTCCCGATCCTACATATAGTTACGTGGGTCGAAAAACTATATCATAAAGCTGATCATTGCTTAGCTTGGCTTTTCTTTCTCCCTTCTCTTAGTCAAGCAAAATATTCTCAATATCGGATCATATAGCTCTATAGGGAAGCTACAAGCTCCTAAGACACACCTGAGTTAAGCCCTGATCAGTAAGGCAACGCCTCATGGGTCATGTTGAACTTACTGTGGTGAATAAGAGAGGGAGAGACACAGCGTGTGTTAGTGAGAGAGAGAGAGAGAGAGAGAGAGACAGAGCGTGTGTTAGAGGGAGAGAGAGAGACAGAGCTTGTGATAGCGCGATAGAGAGACAGAACGTGTGTTAAAGAGAGAGAGAGAGAGAGAGAGAGAGAGAGAAAGAGCGTGTGTTAGAGGGAGAGAGAGACAGAGCGTGTGTTACAGAGAGAGCGAGAGAGAGATAGAGCGTGTGTTAGAGGGAGAGAGAGAGAGAGACAGAGCTTGTGCTAGAGCGAGAGAGAGAGACAGAGCGTGTGTTAGAGAGAGAGAGAGAGAGACAGAACGTGTGTTACAGAGAGAGAAAGAGAGAGAGATAGAGACAGAACGTGTGTTACAGAGAGAGAGAGAGAGAGAGACAGAGCGTGTGTTAGAGAGAGAGAGAGAGACAGAGCGTGTTAGAGAGAGAGCGAGAGAGACACACAGAGCTAGTGTTAGAGAGAGAGAGAGACAGAGACAGAGACAGAGCTAGTGTTCGAGAGAGAGACAGACAGACCGTGTGTTAGAGAGGGAGAGAGAGAGAGACACACAGAGCGTGTGTTAGAGAGAGAAAGAGTTTGTCCAAACTGTCTATGTAAAAACCCATTGAACCATTTTTCAAAAACCGGTTCGACCTTAAACCGATTTGGTCAGTCATGATTGAAACATTTAATCGATTTTGTTTATGCCAAAAAATTGCTTATCGATCGCTTTTTATTACTTGGTAGTTGGTTAATTAATGATTAGTGATAACATTTGTTTATTTTTTTGTTTTCGTTTTTTTTAACAATCTCTATATGCATATACAATAAGTTGGGGGAAGGCTGGGGGATTGGGTAGGGTTAAGGGTACGTGGAGCGGAACCAAGGGGACGAATGCCCCCTCCCCACCCCTGGGGGAAAAAAAAAACAATTAATTTAATGCGGCAACGTTTCTTCAGCTTCAGCGGTGTCAAATTTGGATATGGGAAGGAGAAATATTATGGATGCCAAGGTACAAGGTTAAATGGATGCGGAGATGCGGTGCGTGGTGTGCCTGGTCGGTGTGTGTGTGTGTGTGTGTGCGTGTGTGTCTTAATGGGCCAGAAAATATTGGATGAGCTTGAGGTAAATGCGTTCCAGCAACGGCCACATGTGCTCCACGAGCAGCTGGAAAATGTGCCTCAGCGGCGGACACAGCGTGCACATGTAATCCGTAATGGCATCCAGCACACGCACCACCAAATGTCAGTTATTCCGCTCGAGATGTATATAGTAGCCGCTGCCAATGGTGGAGCGGGCGTCGCTGGAGCTGCTGTTGTTCGAGCCGCTATCCTTGTCCTTGTCCTTATCCTTGTCCCTGTCCTTGTTCCTGTCGTTGTCCGGATACTCCGCTTCGATCGCATAGCAGCCATCGGGTCGCTGCATGCAGCCATGCGTCCAGGCCATCGGTTCCTGGAACTTGTCCAAATGCGCCAGATTCTGATAGGCATAGAGCAGCGGATGATCGATATAGGCGCTGCACTCGTAACACCACACGGACAGATCGCTGAAGCTCAGGACCAGCGGATGCTTGGCCCGTCGGCAATGCTGTTCCATGTGCTCATTGATGTAGCGACCGCAGCCGATGCTCTGGCAGCTCAGGCATAACCAATTCTCCACCGTTGAGGCGCAGTCGCCGCATGCGCCGTTTGTTTTTATTGCTGCATTTTGAGGGGGGGCGTGGCGGATTTGGGGGCGAAGGAGGAGTAGATAAATAGATTAATATCTGGAAGAATTCTTGGTTTATTTGTAGAACAGAAAGCACGCAATATTTACAACAACAACAAAAAGCCAGAGGAAAGCATTCAAGCATTGTTCGATTCGGCCAACTGTTATACAGTTGTTATACTGGAAGCAAATGCCAGACGAAGAGAGAACAGACGAAAAGAAAGCAGACGAAAAGAGAACGAAAGAAAAACTTACACAATTTGCGGTGTCTCACATGCAAGGAGGTTGACGAACTTCAACTGTTATACTGCTATACGACTGTTATAAATGATAGTTTTCGTTTTATGCAAAGCAATTGTTTTCAACTGTTATACAACTGTTAAGCGACAGACATACACGTCACAAATCAGTTGTTGAGCTAAACTGTTATACAACTATTAAGCGGCAATGATACTGCCATATGCTGCTGTTATACCTGATCAATGTTTTCGAATTGTGCTGGCCACAGAAGGAATTTTTTACTTAAACTGTTATACAGCTGTTAAACGGCGATTATACTTTCATAAACTCATACGGTAATACCTGCTTTTCAAAAACTGTAGCCTTCGTATTGCTCTCACAGCTGTTATACATATTTTCTACAGCTGTTATATATATTTTAGCTTTCGCATTGCTGTCGCTCAGGTGCTATATCTTTAAAAAAACAACTGTTATAAATTTGCTCAACTGTTATATTGGTTTTGCACAGCTAAAAACATGTAAACAACTGTTATACAGTTAGACGCTTTCTAGCTGCTGTATTCTTGTCATCTAACTATACTAAACACTGTTATATTGCTGTTAAACATTGTGTTATACATACTTATGTAAAGGTATATAACAGATAAGCTAAAATTTACCAATAACTGTACTTCTTATGCGTGATATTGAAGCTCTCGTAAAGCTCGCGTAAAGCTCTATTATAGACAAGATCAGCAAAAAATAAGAAGAGAAACAAATAAACAACAAGAAGAAGCAATTAAATAATAACGCCAAGACACAAGCACAGCCACAAGCAGAGTTAACAAAGCAGAAAGAAAGAGTGAGATAAACATATATGGCAAAAGAGAGATAGAGAGAGGGAGAGAGAGAGAGAGAAGTGCATATTGGGATTTAGCTTACATTTGGGCACCTCCTCCGGACGCAACAGGCTCAAGTGCGGGCAGCTTTTGAGGGGATAAATAGCAAACATTTCCTGCTGCTCGAGCGCCTGGCCAGAGCAGGCAAAAATGAGAGAGAGAAGGAGAGAGAGAGAGGGAGAGAAAGAGCGAGAGAGAGAAACACAGTGGGGCAGCAAATTGACGGAGAGAGAGAAAGAGACAAGAGACAAGAGATTAGTGTGTTTGCTAGAAAACTGTTTATGTGTGAGTGCAAAGGCAATATAAATTCAAAGCTGAGTGAAAAGTGTTGTCAATTCAGCTATTTTCTAGCCAAGTTTGGCTGTTTTCGTTCGTTTTAGCTATAGATTAGCCGGAAACAGCTACTAAATGAGCTGACATTAGCTACAAATTGGCCAAGTTCAGCTCAAAATTAGACAGCTTTTGCTAGAAATCAGTCGTAATTATCATAAATATAAATAAATAGCATTAATTAGCCAAATTTGACTATGATACAGCTATGTTTAGCTGTGAAATGTCCAAAAATAGCCGGATTTGGCTATGAAATGGCAAAATTTCGATATAAAGTATATAGAAATCTGGGAATTGGCAACAATCTGGGTTACTCGACTTGATATTTATATTGTCTTCGATGTGTGCGTGTGTGTGTGTGGGTGTGTGTGTGCGGCTACAGCTGCTGCTGCGGCTGCTGCTGCTGGGAATCAGTTGCTCGTACCTCCTTGTGCTCGGCCATAAACTCGCTGAGCGTTTTTACCTTGACTTTGGGCTTGCTGCCGCTGGGCCGATCCTGGCCGCGATCGGGCTGTGGGTCGGCGTCGCCGCCGGCGGCGCCCAAAGGATCGTCATTTGATACACTCAATTGGTCCATGGTAGCAGCAAGAAAATCCTCGTTATTGTTTTCGCCCAAAACGAACTGCGGCAGCTTGCAGCCAAAGACGAGCGATTTCCAATGATGATGCTGCTGCTCCACGCACAGCTGCAGCGTCTCCACGCAGCTCTGGAAGGCCACCGTCGGTGAGCGTTGGGCGTTTGATCCGAATTGTGGTGTCGGCACCGGATCGCCGAGCAGCGTTTTGGTGCACATGGTCATCGCATACGATATGGAGTTGACATTGTAGCCGCCCTCCAGGCAGACGATGATCCGACCGCCGGCCAAGGCCGACAGCCAATGGGTGAACAGGCCGTAGCCCTCCGGCGTTACCTTGCAGCCGCCCAACGGATCCCCAATGGCCGCATCGAAACCGGCCGAGATCAGCACCAGCTGCGGATTGAACTCGTATGCGATGGGCAGGATTAGCTGCTGAAAGGCCAATGCGTACTCCAGATCGCCCATGCCCTTCTGCAAAAGCCAAAAAGTTAAAGGGTATGCGTTAGTCAGGCTTTGCTATACATATACATATGCATATACATGATGCATATACATATACATATGCATATGCATGATGCATATACATATACATATACCTATACATGATGCAAATACATATACATATATACACACATACATATATAGATACATATACACATACACATACATATACATGATGCATATACATATACATATACATATACGGATACATATACACATACACATACATATGCATATTCATATACATATACATATACACAAACAAATACACATACATATACATATACATATACATATACAGATCTACATACATATACATATGTGCTTGAAAGCCCTTTGGATTATATTTGACAAATCTTGGCATAGCTAGACTTTTAAGATCTGATCAGGAACGAACCATCATAAAGCTTTAGGAAAACTACGATCCTTTTGGATGAGGGAAAACCTTTCCCAAATCGGTCGAATCTATTGTTTAGGTCTAAAGCAATCGAGTTTCTTATATGGAGTTCTACAATACAACCTATCGGAATACTTTAGCATATGGCGACTATCTAGGTCGGATCGATTGCAGCTAAAGCTCTTGAATAGGAGGTTGCTTCTTCTTAAGGAGCATTTGGATGGGGCGCATGGAACGGCTGGACTCACCTTGTTCCAGGGAATATTGACATTGAAGCCACGGCCGGCATTCTTGCCGACCACGTCGTAGTTGCCAGCGGGACCCTTCGGGAAGAAGGCGCCATGCTCGTAGCGATGAACACTTATGTAGAGCACCTTGGGATTGGACTCGAAGATGTGCTGAGTGCCATTGCCATGGTGGACATCCCAGTCGACAATGAGTATGCGCTCGAGGCCATATTCCCGTATGGCATACTGGGCCGCAATGGCCACATTATTGAATATGCAGAAGCCGTGCGGCTGATCCGGCTCGGCGTGATGGCCCGGCGGCCGGACATTGCAGATGCCGCTGCGGGATTGGCCGCGCAGTACGCTATCCACCGCCTGGAGTACGGCGCCGGAGGCGAGTATGGCGCACTCGAAGGTGCGCGGATGCAGGTACACCGAATTGTAGCCGGCGCCCACTTGCTGCAGCTCCTCAACGCTCCGTCCCAGTAGGCGGCGCACCGAGTTGACATGGGCGCGCGTGTGGGCCAAACACACCTCATCCGTGGTGGCGGCGCGCGCCGCCAGCTGCTGCATCCGGCCCAGCAGCTGATAGTCCTCGTGCATCTGATGGATCTGGCGTATGCGCATCGGCTGCTCCGGATGTGTGGCGTCGTGCATGTTGAAATGCTGCAACATTTGGGCATCGTAGGCATAACAAACCCGCGCCGCCGGCACCGATAGCTGCGTCTCGGCGCGCAACAGACTCAAGCGGGAGGCATTGCTGGCGACCACGGCGGGACTCAGCTGCGCGGAGGTGCCGCGCGTCGGATATCGCTGGTCCGGCGCCGGCGGCGGACCGCCCAGCCAAATGCGCTGCACGCGATGCAACGGAATCGTGCTGCCGGCCGACTGCAGCTCGCCGGGCGCATAGGTCTGCTGCAGCTGCAGGCAGCGCCAGTACGGACGATGCACAAAGATGCAGTTGAGCAAAGCCTCGCGCAGCACCGGGCTGGGCACCTGCAGCGGCTCCACCAGCGGCGGGCACGGATCACCCAGCAGGGAGCGCAGCGTCAAGGCGGCGCCCTCGGATAGCGATTCCACGCAGTAGCCACCCTCGAGAACGACTGCGACACGGCAATTGGCCAGATGCAGCAGCGGATTGAGCAGATGCGGATAGCAGGCGGGCGTCACCTCCATCTCACCCTCCGGGCAGCCCAGGGCCGCATCATAGCCGGCCGAGACAATGATCAGCTCCGGCTGATATTCCATGGCAACCGGCAGGAGCAGCTGCTGGAATATGGCCATATAGTCGCCATTGCCCAATCCCTTGGCATTCAGGGGCACATTGAAATTGTAGCCGGTGCCGGAGCCAGCGCCAATCGCATGATAATCCGATTCCTGCAGATTCGGCCAGAAGCTGCCATGCTCATAGCGATGTATCGAGAAGTACAACACCCTGCCAAGAGAGAGAGAGAGAGAGCGAGAGAGAGAGTTAGGGACACGTTAGGGATTTAGGAGTCGGAAACGCACCTGGAATCATTGTAGAAGAAGCGCTGCGTGCCCTGGCCATGATGCACATCGTAGTCGATAATCAGGATGCGCTGCAGCTGGTGCGCCTCGAGAGCGTGCTGTGCCGCCAGCGCTACATTATTAAAGTAGCAATACCCATTGAATTCGGCCTTCATGGCATGATGGCCCGGCGGTCGTATTATGGCCATGCCATTCTGCGCTTTCCCCAGCAGCAGGTGCTCCACCAGCTCTATGGTCGAGCCGCTGGCCAGGAGCGACAGCTTAAACGTGGACTGTCCAGGGGGAGAGAAAGATAGCGAGAGAGAGAAAGAAAGAGCATGAGAAATCATATCCAAGCGTGAGTATCAAACATTGAGCCTTCTTTTAAAGGTTCCACCTCGGAGTATCTCAGGATCTTTGGGAGTAATCCCTGGAACATTTGGTATGTAGTTTCTAGCATACTCTATGCACATAATGTTGAAATCATATTCAAAATATGCCTCAAAGTTCTCGAGGAAAGTGAGAAAAGTGATAAGTTTTGTAAAAAGTGTCCTTCTTTTAAAGGTTCCACCTCGGAGTATCTCAGGATCTTTGGGAGTAACCCCTGGACTATTTGGTATGTAGCTTCTAGCATACTCCAAGCACATAATGTTGAAATCATATTCAAAATATGCCTCAAAGTTCTCGAGGAATGTGAGAAAAGTGACAATAATCATAATGGAGTTTTGTAAAAAAGGTCCTTCTTTCAAAGGTTCCACCACGGAGTAAGATCTCAGGATCTTTGGGAGTAAACCCTGGAACATTTGGTATGTAGTTTCTAGCATACCCTATGCACATAATGTTGAAATCATATTCAAAATATGCCTCAAAGTTCTCGAGGAAAGTGAGAAAAGTGACAATGATTTGTTGCTTCAACAGCTCGAATAGAATGGATATTAGAATAATTTGTGCAAATAAGAATCAGTTCTGGACCCGGAATCGAAGCATTCTAATTAATTATGCGAATTGATTTATCAATAATGCATTCATTCCAATTTACATTGCAATTATAATATATAGCTTATATATAGAATAAACACAATGGGATCGTATGGGTCGCAGTTACTATCTAAAATATGTATATATTATGTTTATATATGCATATATGCTATACTATCTAATCTCTGTGTAGAAGTGCCTCAAAACATCTGAAACTTAGTTCACGCTCGGTTGGTTTACGATTGCAATCGCATTAGAGCTGATTGCGTTCATTAGATAACCGGTTGCGGGCGCCAAAACAAGCCCAATTTCCAGTTATTTTAATACTCTGAACCCATTTCGCGTATGTTTTGCGAACTTAGGCATAACTCGAAGAATTTAGCAGCTAGATGTTGGAATTCTGGCATATACACACTTTAATATGCCTTACTTAAGCCCTGAAAATTTCATAAGGATCGGACTTCAGAGACCGAAGTTATGCAAGCCAGCTCGGCTTAGTTATAAATCAAGATTTGTTCCCTCTTACCGGATGAATGTAGATGGCGTCATAGTGAGAGCTTAGCTCCTCCATAGCCTCCTCATTGTGCACGCCCGACGTTTGCTCCAGTCGCTCGTAATGCTCCATTGAGTGCAGCTTTAGGATTTCGTCCTTTGTCGCTAGACGGGATTTCAGCTGCAGACAACGATCCACCAGCTTCAGCTCGCGGCATCTATATAAGGGGAGATATTGCTATGTGATTGATATTGATTGATAATTGGGTGCCACTCACCGCTCCAGGGTGCGCGTAAAGCGCTCGGGCCGCTCCTGATGTGTGCTGTCCCAGAGGCAGCAATGCTCGCTCATGGACTCATCATAGATGAGGGCTGTGGGGCCACGATGCAAGTTCTTCGCGTTGACAGCCTGAGAGTCCGTTGAGGGTGGGGAGAGAGTAAAAGAAAAGAGGCTATTTCAATTAAAAGGACTATAAAAAGCTAAGACTAAGGCTAAACTAGTTTCCAAATGAATTCGATTAATCGATAAGTTTTTGAATAACGATAAACGATTGCATGCTGCCAAAGCAACTTGCAAGCTTGCTAGCTCTTACGGTTTGAGCTGTATGCTGATCATCAATCAGTCGATCAGTCAGTCAGTCAGTCAGTCAGTCAATCTTTATCGATATGTACTCACATTCTGAAATATATCGATAACCGGCTCCAGCTGGACGGCTGTGCCGTTGTTCTGCGATTTGAGCATGTTCCGCGCCCGACGTTTTGCCTCCTGAAGCGCTGGGCTCGGTTTGCGCGGACCGCAGCTGTTGCTGCCGTTGGCATTCGGCCCCGCCGCTGCGTTCGCTGCTGCTGCTGCCGCCGCCGCCGTCGCCGTCGACGACAACGACGACGTCAACGACGACGACGACGATGACGACGACGTCGACTTCGACTTGACCATGGCGCGAGTTTGTATTTTGGCCTGTTGTGCGCCTCGTCGCGTTACGATCGGTGAGCTCTGTGAGAGAATCAAGGTGTGAGACACGTTTGAGAGAAAGACAGGCAGACAAAGAGAGAGAGAGAGAGGGAGAGAAAGAGAGAGAGAGGGAGAGAAAGAGACAGAGAGGGAGAGAGAGAAAGAGATAGAGAGGGAGAGAAAGAGAGAGAGGTGGGAAAGGGGAAAGTAGGGAGAGAGAGTGAGAGGGGAGAGTAGGGAGAAAGAGTGAGAGGGGAGAGTAGGGAGAGAGAGTGAGAGGGGGAAGGGGAGAGTAGGAAGAGAGAGGGAGAAGTGGGAAGGGGAAAGTAGGGAGAGAGAGAAAGCGGGGAGAGTAGGGAGGGAGAGGGAGAAAGGGGGAGAGAATAGAAGCTTTTTTTCTATTAGAGATAAGTAACGGCAAATATAAGCTTCTCAAATAAACACATTGGATTTTCATTAACTAAACAATACAAAATCTTTTAGCTGAGAAATTCGTTTGCTTAACTGAGTCCCTTTCCGTTGGATTTGTATGCAGACACTAAAGTGGATGCGTTTTTTAGACAGTCCAACGACTGATTACAACAAATATATAAAGTACACTGAATTATCTATCATAGGGACAGCAAGTACGATGGGTACTGCGCCAGCTGACTTGTGGCTCCTCAATCGATTTTTAAGCCCATTAATAAACAACAAGAACGACAGAAATTAAAATTAATAATGTATATGTACATATGCAAATGTGTTGAGTCATTCGAAATGTTATCGATAACCAGGGAATAAGTAAAGAGGAGGTTCGATAAACAGTTTGTACGTATATATCGACATCATGCATATATGTATATATATATATGTACATATATATGCAATTATGTATGTATGCTCTTATATCTGTATTTAGTTATGTATGTATGTATGTACGAGTGCATGTACTTGTGTATACATACATATGTATGTGTATGCATATGTATGTGAATGCATATGTGTGCATGCACCTGTATATATACATACATATCTTGCATGCATGTTTGTTTGTATGCATATATTCACATAAATGCATGAGTATATATGTACATATGCACATAAGTGCATGTATGTATGCATGTCCCTGCCTGTGTGCATGTATGTATGCATGTATACACACACATGTATATATTATTGATCAGTATATATGTATATCGAATCGATAAAGACTTGTCTTCTTGTATATTCTTGTAAAACCTGGTCTCATTGGTTTATAGTTTCGACTTTCTGACATATATATACATACATACATACATATGTATGTATTATGCAAATCTGCAAGGTCCGTTCTTTTCTGAACCTTTATATCATTGTCAGCAAAAAGAGTTTGGATTTCCTGTTAGAAGCTTAAATCGCACTTGTTCTTCCCACACTCAAAAACCAAGAAACAACATTCGAAGAGTTTACCAGAGTGAGAGAGGGAGAGAGAACGAGAAAGAGAGAGAGTTTAACGGCTACAGTAGTCATTCGCAAATTTGCTTGCAAAATGCAATTTCAAACTCAACAGGGAACAATTTATATAAATGTCCCAAAAGGGAAATTATATTAATGAAATATTTCAGTTGTAGACTCATCACGAATACCACAAGATTATTTGCATATTATGCTGATCAATTTTCTTGGCTTGATGATTCACAAGTTTCTGGTGTTTCCCCAAATGAAATTTTCCGCCAATGCATACATTCACAGTCTTTTTGTTACCAAATTCACGTAGCCAAGCTTATCTAAATCTACATAGCCAACGGGACGCGGGGGGTTTGCATACATACATACGCACATACACACAAGTAAGTGTTTTGTAATCAAAATGGGTCACGCTTGAAAAACAAAAGTGGTGAATTTTTGGACACCCTGAAGCACCCTGTTCTAAATGCACTGCATGCTGTTGATAGATAACACAATACTGCTGGGGTGGTGGACTTGGGCAGCTGTGATGAGTAATCAATTAACCGTTTTACTGAGCTATAATTTGTGTACTGTCCGAAAACAACAGCAATCACAAGGCACATACACAAATGCAAATAATGCTGCGCTTAATTAAAAACGAAAAACCGTTGGGCAACAAATCAGCGCGTTAACTGAAAACGAATATTGTGTTTTTGAATTCAAGCGAGGCTGCGCCGCCAACGGCGACTGCGTTTGTGTGGGTGTTGTTGCTGCCATTGCCGCATTTGGTGCTAGTCTAAAAAGGCGCGCGACGACGTCAGCTGCAAACTTACCATGATTATCTCTCTTCTTTATTGTTGTAGTTGTTGCCGCCGATGTTGTCCAAGCTTAAGCCGAAGTTGGAGCTTAAAAATGACGCGGGGATTTTGCGCTCACACACTCTCTCTCTCTCTCTCTTTCTCTCTCTGTCTCTGTGTCTCTTTCTCTCTCGCTCGCTCGCTCTATTTATCTTTTCGTTAAGTTGCTGTTGCTGGCGCTCTTTTGCTCTTGTTTTGAAGTGGGCGCAACAATGCGTGTGTGCGTGCGTGCGTGCGTTCGTCTGTCCGTGTGAGTCGTCGTTTGTATGTATTGGTATGTAATACTATTTTGGCTCTTGTTGTTGCTGCTACTGTTGCGTGATAAGCACAACTTTGATATTCGCAGCGTATTGATTTGAATTTGAACTATAACTTGATATCTTATAATTAACTAAAATCTGGTGCACTACTAATTATTGCATTAATGTGATTATTTGCTATCTCGCTCGCTTTCACGCTGCGCCAGTTTTCGCCAGTCCGTCTGTCCGTCCGTCCGTCGGTCCGTCTGCCTCGTCTCTGTCCGTCTCTGCTGCCTTGGCTGTCGCGCTTCAGTTGATTTTATGCTTAGTGCCTATTGTTGCTTTTTTTTTGTATAAACATAAATTATACCATGCTATGCACATGCTTTATTCGCGTTCACTGTGTTGTTCGTGTTTCTGTTAGTTATACATAGGAAAAGTTTAAAAAATTAGTTTGGATTCACATGGGCGCAACGTTAGAAAAAAATTACTAAACGCTGTTCTTGCGCGCACACACACACACTCGCACACACACACACACTCGCACACACGCGCGCACAACACTGCTCGAGCACAAGGCCAAGACGACGCGACGGCTGGATGCAACGATAATTGGCAACACAGCAGCGGACCAGAAACGGAGCCAGAATCAAAACCAGAACCAGGAATTTGAGAGCGACCGAGTGCTTGTTGGTTAGCGCGCGAGCGGGCGGGCGGTTGGCGGCAGGCGGCAAAGTAGTGTTTGTCTGCCGTCTGCTTTTGTTATTGTTTTGCAGTTACAAGAAGTGTGTGACCGTCGGCCGCGAATGCTCAAATACCATAAATATACTAGAAAATATGTTGAGAACATGTTCACGACGTTTGTCTAAATTTTTTGCTGGGATTTACAAGTGTCATCTATTCGGATGTCAATTTTTTTTTTATTGTTGCTGACAATAACATATGCTTAACATTCAAGAGTAGCTTTTGAAAGCAAAGCAAAAAAAAGTATGTTTTTAAGTATTCCGAAAAAATATCGCAAATACTAAGAAGCAAATCAAACACTTTATTCCGAATGAATACTGATCTTTCATGTAAAATACTATGTTCAAAAATTTAACGATTATTGCAAATGTGATTTTTCTAATGATAAGCATTAACGGCATTAATAAAAAGACGCAAAATCAGTTCGAAGAAAACCCGTAATCATTTCTGGCAGGCAATTGATCTTAAAGCAAGACAGCATTAAAGACACAATGACGAGCAGAAATACTACAAAGCTTTCCACATTCCACTTTCCAACACTGTCTGCAACAGCTGCTCCCACGCCATCGGCTCGTTACGCAAGTGGATAGCAACAGGTTCTCAGCCTCAAAATTATTGCAAGTGTGATCAGATCCGGTGGTAAAATTCCATTGATCTTTCGATTCCAGCAGCAGTCGCTTATATAAATCCCAGTCAAAGTGCCATGTTGCGAGCCACCAGCAGCCAGTTGTGCGCCCAGGCGCGTCGCTACAGCTCGAAGATCGGCGATGTTGTTGTTGTGTCCGCCGCACGGACACCGATCGGCAGCTTCCAGAGCCAGCTGGCGCCGCTCTCGGCCTCGCAGCTGGGCGCCACGGCCATCGAGGCGGCCATTCAGCGTGCCGGCATTGCCAAGAACGATGTCAGCGAGGTGATCATGGGTAATGTTGTGTCCGCCGGTCTTGGCCAGGCGCCGGCACGACAGGCAGCCATCTTTGCCGGCCTGCCGACCAGCGTGTGCTGCACCACCGTCAACAAGGTCTGCTCCTCGGGCATGAAATCGGTGATGCTCGGCGCCCAATCGCTGATGCTCGGCCAGGCGGATATTGTTGTTGCCGGCGGCATGGAGTCCATGTCGAATGTGCCGTACTATTTGAAGCGCGGTGCCACGCCCTACGGCGGAGTCAATCTAACCGATGGCATTGTCTTCGATGGCCTCTGGGATGTCTACAACAAGTTCCATATGGGCAACTGTGCCGAGAACACCGCCAAGAAGCTGGGCGTGTCACGCCAGGATCAGGATGCCTTTGCAATTGAATCCTACAAGCGTTCGGCCCAGGCCTGGTCGGACAAAATCTTCGCCGATGAAATTGCGCCCGTAAAGATTCAGCTTAAGCGCAAGCCGGAGCAGATCATTGTCGAGGATGAGGAATTCAAGCGTGTCAACTTTGAGAAATTCGCCCAGCTCGCGACGGTGTTCCAAAAGGAGAACGGCACGGTTACCGCCGGCAATGCCTCAACCCTGAACGATGGCGGCGCCGCTGTCGTCCTGATGACCGCCGAGGCGGCCAAGAGTGCTGGGCTCAAGCCATTGGCGCGCATTGTCGCCTTCCAGGATGCCGAGACGGATCCCATTGACTTCCCCATTGCGCCCGCACTGGCGGTGCCCAAGCTGCTGAAGCGTGCTGGTGTCCGCAAAGAGGATGTCGCCATGTGGGAGATCAATGAGGCATTCTCCGTCGTCGTGCTGGCCAACATCAAAAAATTGGATATCGATCCGGCCAAGGTGAATATTCACGGCGGCGCCGTCTCCCTGGGCCATCCCATTGGCATGTCTGGCGCCCGTCTGGTCATCCATCTAGCGCATGCTCTCAAGACCGGCGAACTGGGCTGCGCCTCCATATGCAATGGCGGCGGCGGCGCCTCCTCCATTCTGCTCGAGAAGCTCTAGGGCGGCAGAAACAACATCAAAACCAAGAACTCTACCAGAAGAGCAACAATTAAAGCCAGAATTGCATTTATTACAAATTTTCAATCGATGACACCTGTTATCGATATCGTTATCGTTATCAGACATTAAAGCTGTGTTTTTGACTCGCATTTTCTCTGAAATTATGAATTTTTCTCTATTTTTTGTATAGCATTTAATCGAAAACTTTGTGATTTGCATAATAAACGTTAAGAATTGCATAGAAACTAATGTTGAAAATATCTGTTATCGTTATCGAAAACTTTGATTAAGTTTCAATCGACATCGGACATCATATCCCTCTTGGATTGCCAGCCAGGTTCATTTATTTCCCCACCCAATTCCACTTTACAAAAACGATTAATACCAACATCGATAACCGATGTTATCGATAGCGAAGAGTACAGATTAAAAACAGTGTTACCCTCTCTCTTTTATTTTTATTTTTTTGTTTGTGAATTGCACATGAAATTAAATTGACCGGCCCCGCCGACTCTACTTGGCGTTACGCCAGCGCGCCGAGAGCAGCTCCCAGATGAACACGAGCGTGGCGAGTGCGTAGAGCATGGCCACAATGATATAGAGAGCCCAAAGATCGGGCTGGCGCAGCCGATTGTCCCGATACATGAATGTGCTGCGAAAATAGCGCTCGCTGCCCAGCTGGCCCGCCCAATAGTTGATCAGGCCGACCGCCTGAATGGACATGATGAGCTCGTCGAGCCGCTGGACCAGATGGGAATGCTTCTGCAGATAGATGGCCAGCTGCTGCTCGAGCACATGCTGCGGCAGCATATAGTAGGCGCCCGGCTTGCGGGCACGCTGGGCCGCATGCAGCAGGGTCTGGCGCGAGAGTATGCCAAAGAGGCGTCGCTGTGTGCTCCGCAATTCGACCTGCTCCATGACATCGTGCTCCATATCGCTCGCCAGGACAATTGTACGCATATTGCTCAAGAGCACCTGAAGGCTGACCACCTCGCCCACATCCTGGGCGGTTATGCGATTCATCACAGCCGTATAGCTGCCCTCCATCAGGTCGAACAGATTGCGGGGCAGGCGCTGATGCACCTGCTGGCGCAACATATGGTAGAACAGAGCCGAGTACATGGCGCGCACGAGCAGCGTGAAGCCCAGCCAATTGATGTAGACCAGCTGCTGGGCGGGACGCCAGCCGGTCGCGACAATGGGCTGGCCCCAGGCAATCGCCACGACGGCGAGCAGCATTGTCGCCCTGGTGACACGCCGGCGCGTGCAGACCATTAGACAGGTGACGCCCAGGAAGCTGGTGACCACGCCCAGCCAGGCGAGCGTCTGGAAGGGAAAGCCCAACAGCTCAAAGCTGGTCAGGTTGTGCGCATTCAGCGACAGGCAGCCGATTAGCCGGCTGGAAAAGTGCGGAAATACGGCTGTCAAATTGGCGGCATGCCCCACACGCTTGCGTATGTATCCAATGGCCAGGTGAGCGCGTCCCCGCTGCAGCTGGGATTCCATTTGAATATGTTGTCAATGTCTAGTTCTATTCGTAGATGTATAGCACACTCACCAGCTGCAGCATTTGCGTCTCCGTCCAGGTTGCGTTCTCCACCAGCTGCACGGCGAAATTCATGCGCCTGGCCAGCTCCTGCAGCAGCCGATCCTCCAGTCCAGGCTCACTTTTGCTTACGCTCAGAAACGGCGGCACGGCACGCAACAGCACCCGCAGCGGACAGCCATGCAGGTTTTGCAGCTTGGCCGGAAAGTATACCGGCTGTTGCCAGGCCACGCCCATAAATCGATTGATCTGCCGGCCGAGGACAGCGTCACAGTGTGTCGCCGCATACGGAAAATAGGTGTGCATCAGCACGTCCCCGCCGCCACTCTGGGTCATCACATTGCAGTTGAGCAGCTGATGGCGCCAGCAATACTCGAACACACCCTGCAGCTCCAGCGGCAGCAGTGCATCCCGCTGCTGCAGAAAGATAAAGTAATACTCGCTGCCATCCAGCCGGCCCGTATACGTGTGCATCTCAATGTCCCTGCCGAAGAGAGAAGGAGAGGTTCAGAGAAAGAGAGAGAGAGAGAGAGCGAGTCAGAGGGAAACATCTCCCATGAGCTATATTTTGACTTTCGGACTAGAGCAGTTGCCTTCAAACTGTGACTAGGATGTCGGGCACATGTTTATGAACCGCCTGCTGCTGGGCATGGCCAAGGGATTTAGCAAGGTAAAATGCCGGTTTTGCACCTTATGAACAGGGTATAAAAGCACTTTATTGTCTTTGCAGTCGAGGTACCTACAGCAATGCCTGGAGCGAATCCACCAGCAGCAGATTGTGTAAACGTGGACCGGCAATGCGTTGCGGCTGTGTGTGATTATAATGGATCAGCTGGAGGATCATGTTGTCGACGCTCTCGTAGAGCAGCTGCATTATGTTGCGATAGAAGTTCATGGGACTGGGACGGCGGCACGAGATGATTAGCATAAACGATGGCGCCACACGCTGATAGAAGTCCTCGATGAAGACGCGCAATGCGCTCGCCACAAACTGATTTATTGCCGCCGACTGGGTCTGTGCGCCCCGATAGTCCATCGACTCGAACTGGAGCAGCCCGCTGATGTTCATCTTGCCAAGCGTTGCGGCCGAAAAGAGTCGGTTAACTGCGGACGCGCTGGCGCTGGCACAACTATGACATTTGGGGCCTGGGGTCATGAGAAGCTCTCACATCCGCAACAGCTGAGCAACTGGCCAGGCTTTCACATCTCACACGCGCCCGAATACACCCCAGTACATAAATATATATACACACTATACACACACTATATAGGCTAACTGTATGCTCATTATGCCTAATTGAGGCACAAAGTCAACAAACAACTTTTCCTCTGACGTCCTGTCACTGCCAACTGGATCAATATTGGCCGCCAGCCAAGGTTTCCACTTGAAAACCGCCTCAAGATATCGCAGCTCCAGTTCTCTCCATTTGCCAGCCGAACGAAAAAGGGTTTAATTTTCTACATTCAAGATTCTCTAAACGAAGCCGCTCGAAACGGTAAATCAGAAGCGAAATTATGCACAAAAATGTATAAATTTATTTGTTCTACTTATTTTGGGAATTACTTTTTTTTGCCGATGATGAGCTTTAAAAAAGTTTAAGAAATTAGTATTGTATATATGTATATATGCGTGTATGTGTGTATGCATTTATGTACGTATGTGTGTATGTATTTATGTACGAATGTATGTAAGTATCTATGTATGTATGTATCTATGTAAGTATGTATGTATGTAAGTATGTATGTATGCATGTATATAAGTATGCATGTATATATGTATATAAGTATGCATATAAATTGTCTTCTATACCAATAGCAGGCCAATTAAATTAGTTTTGTTGCGCGGTAAATTTAAATTTTTAATGCTGCTCTCCTCCTCGATTCTCAAAAATGTAGGTAAGGCTGGCAGGCTGCACCTATGAATTAGGCGCAGGCGGCTGTAAGCTGAGGAGCCGGAGGAGCACCAAGGGGGCGGAGCAGGAGTAGTAGGTATGTACATATGTATGTAGGTAGAGTTGTATGTATGTACATGTGTATGTTTGTATGTATGTATGTAAATATGCATGTAAATTGTCTTCTATACCAATTAGTCTTGTTGCGCGGCAAGTTTAAATTTTTAATGCTGCCCTCCTCCTCGATTCTCAAAAGTGTAGGTAAGGCTGGCAGGCTGCACCTATAAATTAGGCGCAGGCGGCTTTCAGCTGTGGAGTCGGAGGAGCACCAAGGGGGCGGAGCAGGAGTTGTAGGTATGTATGTATGTTTGTATGTAGGTAGAGTTGTATGTATGTATGTATGTACATATATGTGTATGTATGTACATATATGTGTATGTATGTACATATGTATGTATGTATGTATGTATGTATGTTTGTGCATATGTATGTATGTACGTATGTACATATGTATGTATGTATGTATGTACGTATGTATGTATGTACATATGTATGTATGTATGTATGTACGTACGTATGTATGTATGTATGTATGTGTGTATGCATGCATGTATGTATGTAAGTATGCAAGTATGCATGTATTGCGCGGCATGCATGCATGCATGGAAGAGGTGGCTGCTCTGATAGGTGGCAAGCGTCCTGTGCGTAACATGAGATTCTCGAGCTTAGTTGTTCTGTGGAGTGAAGCCATCTCGGATTGGAGGGACATACTGAGCAAGATCTGGAGTGCCGACATTAGCGAGATACCGCGGAAGGAGGGACATCAACGTAGCAATTCGTCACCTGGCGAATCGATCCAAAGTGTTGCGTCTGTCCTGGCTGTTTGACTTGAAATTTCGACTAAAGCTAACTTATGGTTTATTCAAAATAAGGCGAAACGTTTTCAGTTTTGTGTTGTTTATTTTCTTTTTTAAATTTGCCAGCCGTTAATTTCCCACTAGCATCGATTCCTGAAAGCGTAAGGCAAAGTATCGTTTTAGTATTTTCATGGACAATAATAATCGTTTAAGCAGCTGTTCGTGTTAAGTGTTGCTTGCCATCTATCGATATGTATCGATAGGCTGTGAACATCCCTCACTAGCGCGACTCAAGACCAACCAAAAAACGCTGCTTTTGGAGACAAATCAAACGGCGGTGAACAAGCGCGGACCGCATCGCATCCAAAGCCAGAAACAATTGAAATAAACAACTAACAAAATTGTATGTTTGCCTAAACGCGCGCAGAGTGTGCAACGTTGTTATAAAACTCGCTGTCAACGGCACTGCAACAAGAACAACCCTCGCGTCGCGTAATAATAAAAACGAAAACAGTTGTTTGTGTTCTTCAGCAGTGCTGGTGGTGGTGGTGCTGGCCGCAGAGCAGCGATGCAGCAGCTACAACAAAATCAAAATTAACCGTTTTCGTTGTTTTTTGCGCGTAAAACACTTGAGTTTAAATTTATAGTCTGCAGCAATCAAATAAATAAAGAAAAGTAAGTGCAGTGAGCTCATAAGCAAGAGTGTCTTTGTGTGTGTGTGTGTGCAATTGTAGAACAACAGTTAGATGATTAAAGTTCATTTGAATGCGCGTTGCACTATTTGCTAGCTATAGCTGTACATTGTGTGCGAGAGAGCGTGTGCATTTGTCTCTTTTCTTGCTGGTATGCATGCATATATCTGTGTATGTGTGTGTGTGCGTGCGTGTGCATGTGTATATGCAGCTGGCCACACGCTCTGCTGCTATCTGCCTAGCTCTAGCACTGCGTGCGCTTGCCTTAGTATTTGTGTGCGTGTGTGTAAGTGCACAATAAGCCAAACGACAACAAACGGAATTACTGCAAATTGTTTAATTAAATATTTAGTCAGCAGCAGCCGCTACTAAATCTATTGCTGCCGCGCTCTCTCTCTCTCTCTCTCTCTCTTGGCCACTTAGCTTGGCCAGTGTCCTTGACATGATTACGTTTTCCGTTACGCTTTTGCACTTTAAGCAGCGAAGGAAGGGTAGGGCGGGAGGGGGCGTGCTTGTCTCTCTTTCTTTCGCTCTCTTTGTGTGTGTGCGTGTGTGTGTCTATCTATTGCTGCCTGCTGCTCCTGCCTTGCCTCTGTCGCTCTCCCGTTCACTCAAGTACGCTTGCGCTCTCGCTTTGGCCCAAAAAGGGGTGGCAAATTGTTGTTTGTTTTATTTTTTTTGTTGTGTTCTTTTTTTTTCTATTCTGTTGTCATGTCACATGTGAATCGTTTCGTTGTTGTTGCTGTACGCTGTCTCTTATCATATTCCCACACATGGCCGCAACGCTTGTCGCGCTGCTGATAAGGCTAACGGTAACCGCAACTGCGGCCGGAGACGGAGGCGGATGAGGTGTGCGGTTATTGTAACTTGTCAGCCCATATACCACCCCTTCCTCTCCCTCTCGACACTCCACATTCCACACTCCAGACTCCACACACTCGCGACGTATTTATAGACGCCAAAGTTCAAGTGCAGCCTTCTATCGCTGTGGGAGCCGCAGCTGTGCCCCAGTTGGTGGCTCCGCTTTGTGGCATTATCTCAGCGTCTATAAATGTCGTGCGGCTGTGTTGTCGACTTTTCCTGACCTTCGGCTCGCAATCGGAGCAGCAGCACGGCCAGCGCCAGCGTCAGCGTCAGCACAGGGCGACCAGTGACAGCACAGGGCGACCAATGCTCCGAGCAGCTTACAAAATATAACCAACCAAATCACAGTGTGCACACGCTATATGCAACCCATTGATGCTGCATCAAAACAGGAGCTACAAGAAAGGTGAAATGAATAGAATTTGAAGTGTGAATGATGAAAAGAGAAAATGAATAGAAAAGTGAAGCACATGTAGTACAGTGAATATACGCGTCTCACAAGAAGCAATTCTACTAGGATAGACGTTTGGGTTTCACAAGAAGCAATTCTACTAGGATAGACGTTTGGGTCTCATAAGAAGCAATTCTTCTAGGATATACGTTTGGGTTTCACAAGAAGCAATTCTTCTAGGATAGACGTAATATATTAATCAAATCTTAAGCACAAAAGCCATATTTATTGATACAGCTTTGATCAATAGATCGAAAAGTGGGCTAAAACGTTTGGCGGCCGATCTACTAAGTTTTATATAACAGTTATATCAGTTTTATATAACAGTTATCGGCGGCTGATCTACTACTTATATAACAGCTATAACATTTTCGTATAACAGTTATTGCAAAATTGGCCTGACTTATATTTTAGTGAGTATTTACTTTACAGTGTAGTTTTTGTATGATCCAGAAAGCACATTGCCCCTCTGCCTAACCCTTAATTCCCCCCCTCCGTCGACCCCTATTCCTATGCTTTTCATAGAAATTTGCGTGTGTTATGAAAAATTATGCGGGTATACTAATTAAACGCAAGTTTTTGGAATTTCGCAATTTCAGGCCAACTTTAGAGCATTCTAAAATACAATTTTGTGATACCCTGTAGCCAGTGAAGAGGGGGGGGGTGTCTAAGGGAGGTAGCTTGTGCGTTCACAGGGCTGTATATCTATATGCTGATCGGACGGGTATGTCCTGCCCTTACAGGGTATTAGGAGCCAATCTTCGAATATCAATGGCTGGCGGCAGGGTATTTGCTAGTCGGTCCAATTTGGATTTGCATGAAATGTTTGCCTAAGGCCGTGCCGGCAAACTAACTGTACAAACAAATGAAAAGCTTTGGTGATGCAACCTGCGTTTCCACTGAAGCTCAAGGCCCTGTCCCCCCTCGCTGTCCCTCCTGCTTCCAACTTTTTGCTACCAATGAAGCCAGCCCTACCCAACGAATCCCGTGTGCGGCACTTGTTGCTTATCGAGTCATAGGTGGGCGCGACATGCTCGAGCAGGCAGGCAGGCAGTCCCAGGGATTGACTCATTTAGAATTTTTGCCGATGCCCGCATTGTTTATGTTTGCGTCGCGATAAGGCGCCTTATCAGCACAGCGCAGGGCCCGTCCGAAACGCGGCTCACAACTGAGCCACCCCAAAACACATGGAAAAAGAAAGAAAAAGAGAGAGAGAGAGAAAACATTTGCCCTAATGTGTACCTGCCCTTAGCAGAAGCTCTACCTGCCACAGCCTTAAATGTCAACTGCCCGACTGGGCCGAGTCAGTCAGTCAGTTGATGTTTGTCTACGTAGCCAGTTCGATAAATTTTCCATATATACATATATATATATATATATATATTTATTGATACATATATACATCTGTGTACATATATATATGCGTGTACATATATACATCTGTGTCTCTGTATATAAACTATAAATATATTTTCTATCTAAAATCCTTAAAAAACCAAAAATATATATATATATATATATAAAAAATTCCACAAAAGTTGAAAGCACGCTTGCCCAGAGACGAACACAGTATGTATGCCTCTCTCTATGTATGTATGTGTGTGCGTGTGTGAGTGTGTGCGAGTGTGTGCGTGTGTGTGTGTAGATATCTGTGAGTGTGTTAGTGCAAACGCGGAAGTGTTTCAAGCTACTTGCATTTCACGCTGCGCTGGGTACGTATAAGACAAACCCCCTACCTCCAACCCACCCTCCACCGTGATTTGTGTGTTCTCTCTCTCATATTTTCCTAGAGCTTTGGTTTTAATCTATTGCGCCGGCGATCGGGCAACGAGGCAACAGTTAACGCCCATTAACTAATTACCAGTAAGCACGTCAAGTGGGCAGCACTGGACCCGTGCCAATGCTTGGCAGCACTGGCCAGAAGCTTCAATTAATAGCCGGGCCCAACCTCTCAGTATGCGCGTCGCATGCGTTGCGCATAACATTCGAACAACATGACAGCCGTTACAAATGGACAGCAGAGACAGACGGACAGACGGACGGATAGACGGATAGATACTCTGGCTGAATGTGTGATTGACACGCCCACCAGCCCATTGGCAAGAGGCTGAGCCCAATTATAAGCTGCCCAAAACTAGCAAACACTCACACGCTCTCTCTCTCGATCTCTCTGACTCCCGCTCTCTCTCACTCCGCTCCCCCTCCCTCTCTTCCAGATTTTGGGGCTAGAACCACGTTGTGCACCATGCTGGCAGACATTGATTAATGAGCTGGCTTGCAAACTGTCGACCAAAAAATAAATTACAATTTTATTCAAATTAATTTTTTTTTGTCTAGTCACAATTAGTGCGTGGCCTTAGCGTATACCCTGTAAAGTATCCAACATGTAGTTTTAAGCATACCAAATCCTTTGCGACACACAGCTAGAGCTTTAAATATGCCATGGAGTATAAACTTTGGTCGGTTACATTTTAGGTGCACGCGTGCAGCATGCCGCATATGTGTTCGTGTAATCACAGGGTATATGTATAAGAACATAAGAACAAGCTCGACACATTTAAATCAATTCAAATTAACTCTAACACGCCGTTCTCTCTCTCTCTCTCTCTCCCACTCTCTCGCTCTCTCTCTCTCTTTGTCTCTTTACAGCCAACCGCCTCGATAAAGCTATATATCTCGCAGATATACCCCACGCATACGTACATATATATATATATGTATATATCTACAGCTCGGCAAAACCAAAGTTAACAGTTAACTAGAAGAAGCACAAGAAGAAGAGGAAGCAGCAGCAGCAGCAGCAGCAGAAGACGATCAACGAGAAGAAGAAGAAGAAAAAATTCTCGAGTTACCAATTTTTGGTATCTAACGCAATTTTCGTTTTGAGCCGTGTTGTAATTGGTTAAAGTTGGCAACAAATTCTGTATTTTTTTTTGGTTTCTCTGTTGTTTTTTTTTTTTTGTTTTTTTTTTTCCCCCTGTTGCGAACCAGTTGTTGTTGTGTTCCAGTTGGGTGCAAAGCAAAAGTAACCCGCAACACTTAACCGATTCGAATCGGTAAAAACAAGAAAAAGAAAAAAAACAAATAACGCAGCTCAGCTCAGAAAATATTCGATAGCAAAATATAAATACAGTTCACAATGTTCAGTCCGGAGTTCGAGAAGCGCATCCTGAAGCACATCAGTCCCGTGGCCAGAAATCTATTTGATAATCTGGAATCGTCGACGACGCCAACATCGCTCGATCGTTTCATACCCTGCAGGTGAGTGAACTTTACAATTTTACCGTTCCCCCCCTCCACCATCTCCAGCCAGTGAGCCAGTGTCCGTCCGGCTCAAGCCGTTAGCTTGTGCTGCGTCACCTTTTCCGCTTGCCAAGCAGCTCGAAGAGCTCAAAGAACAAATCATAAACATCAACAACAACATCAACAACAACAACAACATCAACAACAACAACAACAACAACAGCAACAAGAACGGCAAGGTCTAGAGTTTAACTCCACCCCTTCCCCTCCTCCGCTGTCCGCCCCTTAACATTTTCCGGCTGGCTGCAGCTCGTTGAACTAACGGAACAACCACAAAAGCCAACACAGACACGAGATCACGTCCAGTGCCAGACTTTTTCCTGCTGTTACAAGACCCTCCCGCCCCACCCCCCCTCAGCTACGGCCCACGTTTGTGGCTTGCCTCGATTGCTGCTAATGAGCTGTGGTGGCAACCAGTTGCCTAGCGCTGCATGCCACACACACACACACACACACACACACTCGCACACACACACACACTCGCATTCGCACACACGTTTCTCAGTATTTGTGGCTGTGTTTTTCTTTTTGCCTTTGTTATGACACTTCCGCATCTTTCTGTCGACTCACCTACATTTCCGCCCAGCCCAAAAGCTGAGCTCGTTTAGACACTTTTCTCCCATTTCAGAAAGTTTTCATTTAATTGCCTCCATCTGGCTTTTCCACCTGCCAAACAATTATTTACGCCCTTTTATGAGTTAGTGCAAAGGCAAAAGAAGCTAGCTCTCCGAATATATGAATTCTTAATAGATTCTGTAAATGGGAGAACTTATCGGTCGCAATTGAATAGAATATGCGCTCTCCTCCCCTTCGATATCTCCTTTCATTCCCACAATATCGATAAATATCCTAAAATAAGCGCATTTTGCAAAGCTTTCTCTCTTTTTTTTTCTTGTGCCACATTTAACTAGTGAACACTTCAGAAAGTTCGCAACGTAACTTGTTTCAGCTGTGGTAAAAGTTAACAGCTGCTGTGGCCTAAATTAACATTCTGCTAACTCTTAACAGCTGCTGTTAATGCAAAGCCAAGCTCTGTTCTCCATGGCTTTATCTCTCTCTCTTTCTCTCTCTCTCCCTCTCTCCCTCTTTTGGCTGCATTGCTATCAATGCCTGCGGCTGTGGCCTGACTTAACATTCTGTTAACTCTTAACAGTCGCTGTTAATGCAAAGCAAAGCTCTGTTCTCCATGTCTTTATCTCTCTCTTGGCTGCATTGCTATCAATGCCTGCGACTGTGGCCTGACTTAACATTCGGTTCACACTTAACAGTCGCTGTTAATGCGCTGCAAAGCTGGCAACAAACAATGTTATCAATGCCTTCGGCTGGGGGCAAGCGCCTCTTGGGCATTCTCATGCCTCTGTCACCTGCTGCCTTTGATTGAATTGTCGTTGTGCCAACTGCAGCCCCTTCCCTTCCCTTCCATACTCCCTTCTCGCTGTCATTTACCTTGTCCGTTTGCTTATGGAATTGATTTATTGTAGGTGGAAGTAAGTGCTTGAAATGCGTTTGCCAGATAAGCAGCCAAGGGGCGGCGGGTGCCGGCTGCGAGGGGCTGAGGTGTAAAGCGGCAAGCGACGCATGTTGCATGCCTAAACAGATTGTTGTGCCTGTGTGTGTGTGCGTGTGTGTGTCTCTGTGTGTGTGTGTGTGTGTGTGTGTGTGCGTGTGCAATGCAATTCAATAGCCCTCTTCCTGTCTGTTGTCCCCTCCTCTAAGCACATTTTTTTTTGTACCCTTGTTAATTTTTAGTTATTTCGTTTGAATTTTTTGGGGGGAGGTTAAAATTCTCTCACACTTGGCCAAAAAGTTTCATGGCAAATTCGCCAAGTTGGCAATTTTTTTTGCGAATTTGCCAATTTGTGCAAATGTTGCGAATTTGACATTCAAAATATGTTTTTTTTTTTCTCTTTTTGCACGTTGCACACGTTTTTTATGTTTTATGAGCAAAAATAATAACAATTGTTTGCTCCCCCCCCTGCTACCCGCAATTGCTGCAAAACTTATTGTTTGCATTACGTGGGGCGTCAGGTAAACTCCAGGTGTGTGGAGGGGTAGGGGGTGGAGGGGGGTGGGTCTGCCGCACCGTGCACAGACACGAAGGGTGTTAAGAGTCATATTGGGGTCCCCTTCGCGCCAGACACACAGCGCACAATTGAATTTGAACGCGTTTGCATAAATTTACTTTTGCAATTCTTGTTGTTGTTGTTGTTGTTGTTCTTGTTGTTGTTGTTGTTGTTGTTGTTATTGCTGATTGTATAAATAATTTATATTTTGGCAAAACTTTTGCCATGCTTTGTGCCTAGCTTGCGAAAAAAAAAACACGAGTAGCCATGAGGAAAAACAAGCCAGGCGAGAGTCTGCACGACTCCCAGTTGCCCTGTTCCTTTGCCCAACTCGCAGTTGCGCCTGATTTCGGTGAGATTCTGACAGCTTTTCGCCTGCGCGATAGAAAAGCGATAGTTATGCGATATGGCTGGAGAACTGACTATGCAGCTAGAAAAGAGTTTCGACTGGGAATGCGTATCGCCTGGAGAATAGAAGAGAGTTAGAAGTGTCGCTTGGGTGATAGAAAAGCGATAGCCGTGCGATAAGGCTCGCTGAAGAACTGACTGAATGCGTATCGCATGGAAGATAGAAGAGAGTTAGAAGTGTCCCTTGGGTGATAGAAAAGCGATAGCTTTGCGATATGTCTCGCTTAAGAACTGACTATGCAGCTGGAAAAGCGTTTCGACTGGGAGATAGGAATGCGTTTCGCCTGAAGGGTAGAAGAGAGTTAGAAGTGTCGCTTGGGCGATAGAAAAGCGATAGCCGTGCGATATGGCTCGCTGTAGACCTGACTTTGAAGCTAGAGAAGCGCTTCGCTTGGGAGATAGAAGAGAGTATGATAAAGGAAATATGTGCGTGTCGCTTGGGTGATAGAAAAGCGATAGTTATGCGATATTGCACTGGCTTTGCAGCTAGAGAAGCGTTTCGTCTGGGCATTGGGAATGCTATTAACCTGGAGGATAGAAGAGAGTTAGAAGTGTCGCTTGGGTGATAGAAAAGCGATAGCTTTGCGAAATGGCTCGCTGCTGAATTGACTTTAAAGCTAGAAAAGCGCTTCGTCTGGGAGATAGGAATGTGTATCGCCTAGAAGATTGTAGGGAGTATGATAAAGGAAATATGTGCGTGTCTCTTGGGTGATAGAAAAGCGATAGCTTTGCGATATTCAGAACGTGAAACCGAGTTAGAGGAAGCAACTTTGGCTTGGCAGATAGAGAACATGACGCCTGGCAGATGAGAGAGTATCGCTTGGGGGATATGTTTGCGATATACAGACGCATTTTCGAGTAACTAATTCGATTAAGAAAGTCTCGTTTAAGTACACGATATCAGTTATCTCTTCGCTTAAGCATATAGCCAAACTGTCTAGCCCACACTTTTGCAGGGTATATTATGTAGGGTATATTATGTAGGTACAGCCCTTCACTGCTTCGCGTTGGACCCTGCCTTTCATTTCAACTTTGATTACAGGGTATATGTGTATGTATATATTTATGAATAGGCGGCGAGCAGAAAAATGCATTAAATATAAATCTCAGCCTTTCCGTTTAAATTTACATTAATTGCAATTATTATCATATAACATATACAACTATTTGCCTCGATCTCGTATCACGCAGGGCGCACAACAATTGGCAAACGAGCTTTGCGTCCATTAACAAGTCGAATGATAACTCGCCCCAGACGAGCAAGAAGCAAAGGGATTGCGGAGAAACGGCACGCGATAGTCTGGCCTATTCGTGCCTGCTGAAGAACGAGCTCCTCGGCTCGGCCATAGACGATGTGAAGACCGCCGGAGAGGAGCGCAACGAGAACTCATATACGCCGGCGGCCAAGCGCAGCCTCTTCAAGTATCAATCACCCACCAAGCAGGTAAGACCCCGCTCCCCCCGACCCCTGTACCCCCTCTCCCCCTGTCCCCCTTGATTATTATTAAATATCATAGCGTCCCGAAACACCCCTTGAACTATTTTTTTTTTCTCTTGCAATTGTGAGATACTTTGCACTAATTGAATTTGCAGCCAGCTTCTTGTTGAGTGTGTGAAATATTTAATTGAGCCAGCTTTTATGTTGCGTCTGCGTCTGAGTGGACTCTTTGGGTTGAATGCACTGCAGCGGCTCAGGCAGCTGTCGCAGTCATGACTAGACATCATAGATGTGATGCGTCAGTCCAAGGAAAAGTCGCTGGTTCGATGACTGATTTTGGTTTTAACACAACTCGTAAACCGGGGAACACAACTCTTTAACCAAGTTCATCGATTTTGTTATGAAACATTTGAATTCCTTGCATTAGTCCAAAGAAAAGTCGCTGGTTCGATGCCTGATTTTGGTTATAACACAACTCGTGAATCAGCGAACACAACTCGTGAACTAAGTTCATCGAATTTGTTGTGAAACATTTGAATTCCTTGCATTAGTCCAAAGAAAAGTCGCTGGTTCGATGTCTGATTTTGGTTATAACACATCCCGTGAACCAGGGAACACAACTCGTGAACCAAGTTCATCGAACTGTACTAATTACCAAGCTCAAATAGAATTCTTGTCCAATAACAGGAGGCAAGGGGTCTCTAGTCGGGAGTGTCCAGCTAGGAGATAGCCAAACCAGCTTCTACAAACACCAAATGCAGTTCAGGGAAGGAAGGCGAGGGGTGCCGGATCTGTATAAGCAATTGAGTTAGATATCAATAATTATCGATTGCTTGGAAAAGGGGCAATTAATCGATTGTCTTAAACGGACTCGTATAAAAGATACTTGATCTCTATATACTATTGTAGATTCTAAATTTCAAATTTTGGAAACTCTAGTTAGATATCGATTGTTATCGATTGGCTGGTAAGAAGGCAAGTTATCGATTGCTGTATACAAACTCAGACCTTATAAGGCAGGCCTTATCTCCTAGCTCTCATAGATTCTGAGACGGACTTGACTAGATCGAGTCGAATGAGATACTCGAAGCCTCAAGATACAGCAACAAAGGGATAAATATTAGTTGGATATCGTTTGTGAATGGGAATAGCTTGAAATAACTATCAACAAAAGGAAGTCGAAGTCAATCTCCTGTCACTCTTAACTTGATTAACAAGCTGACGCATTTGGGTTTTTAGCCTTTGGTCAGTGGGGTGGGGCGGGGCGGTAGGGGGAGGGACTGTCTGTCTAGCCTCTGTTTTGGCCCACACAGCGTACGTGTGGGCCAATATATTGGCCATTATTTATGGCAGCCAAATTGCGGCCGCACATAATTGAATTATATATGATTTGTTATGACCAGGGCTCAAAAACAAAAAGCTCTGCCCCTGAGGGGGTGGAGAGGGAGGGGGCAGGGGCTGTGTTCACAATTCTTGTGTTAATTGTGTGGGCGTGATGTAGATGAATGGCCGCTGATTGAAGCGACAATTTCCATAGGTTTTGGCCCCCGGTTTAGAAACTCGACTCACAAACCAAAATCTTGAGCCCATTAATCAAAAGCCCAAATGCCGGGCAGCAAAATTTGTATAGCCCGTACCCATTCATAATGTGGCCAACGGGGTGTTATAGTTTGGCGCAGCAGCATGTAACAGGCAAAGATAAGCCTTGCTTGTAAAAAGTAAAGTATCGATAAGGTATCGATCGATAGGGTCCCGGCTGCTAATCGATAACAATCGATATCTTACTTTAAAGGCTAGAGTTAGACAAAATCTGACATTTAGCTTCTAGAATAGTATGTAGAGATAAAGTATCTCGATCAAGTATCGAGTCCGTTTACGACAATCGATGAATGGCCCATTTTCCAAGCAATCGATAATTATCGATACCTATTTCAGTAGCTTCCAGAATAGTTTATACAGATCAAGTATCTTTCATTTTATAGTATGCGAATAGAACTGAGAACTTAAATATATATTCCTATATGCTAAACACAGAACGTGTTCGTTATGCCTTGATCGATATCTTCTACTATTTGCATGTTATCGATACTTATCGATATTGAGCTGAGCTTCTCTGAGCAGCCGAGAGTTACTCGGGGTCTCAGGCCGAGCGCCAGAAGCCGCACACATGCTGCCTGAGGTGTACAGAGTATCAGCTAGTCGATCCCAAACCCTCCCACACTTGGCTAACGTGAGGTTTGCTGCCAAATGAATTTGGCCAGAATATGGCATGTTAATGGAGCTGCCGCTGCCGCTGCCGCTGCCGTTGCCTGGAGGCACATGCCTATAGCTATGTGCCCCCAGCCCGCTCCCCTTTGGGCTGACTGAAGTCACGATCTCGATGTCTGGCCGGGTCCGGGCTGTTCATTGCGTGCGCGTTATTGACTCAAGTGTCGTTTTAGACCACTGAAGTAGTTGGGCCCAAATGAGCCGCAGACGAAATACCAGAGCTTCGGGTTGTTCGGCTTCGGGTTCGCAGCTCAAATCTCAAGAATATGGGCCTTTGTTTGCAGCCATTTGTTGTTGTTGTTGCTGCTGTTGTTGTTGTTGTTGCTGTTGTTGTTGTTCAACTGGCAACGTGTCAACTGTCAAAAATTAGTCAAAGCAAATGCGAATGAACAGCGCTGGCCACTTGGAGACGTGCGTCTGTCGGCGCGGCAATTGAGGCAACATAAATCTGATAAGCGCGCAAATATGTCAGCTGATGATGAAAAACGTGGCCCACACACAAAAAATGAAATTGAAAAGCACACACACTCGCACACACGCACAGTTGCCTCTTCAGTGGCAAGTGGCAACAGTTGAATAGAAATAGAAATAGAAATAGAAATAGCTGAAGTCAAGAAAGAAACACTCGACAAAATGTAAACGTCCAAACACAGGCCAAACACAGTTGAACAAATCAACTAAGAACCGGCTGTACCAACAACAACAACAACAACAACAACAACAACAACAACACCTGTGAAGAAATCAAGGTATGTTAACCCCAAACCGAGCTGAACCGATCCGGTCTGCAACAAAGAGAGAGAGCGAGAGAGAGGGAGAGGGAGGGGGGAAATTTGAAAGGAGGTGTGGGGCAATTTTTCATATACACACATCTGTCCAATCCACCTGACCAAACAGTTTTCAC
The DNA here is from genome assembly GCA_037075305.1 of Drosophila kanekoi. Taxonomy (NCBI): domain Eukaryota; kingdom Metazoa; phylum Arthropoda; class Insecta; order Diptera; family Drosophilidae; genus Drosophila; species Drosophila kanekoi. Next base: position 212,935 of record JBAMCE010000446.1, on the reverse strand, counting down.
AAAACCGGTTAACAGAGATAAACGAACAAATACAAATACAATAGATAGATATGCCATTAGATAGATAAATAGATGAATTGAAGATGAAACGATATATAGATAAATATAAAGAGATATATAGATAGATAGATATAGTAGATGGATAGATAGATGTATTGATAGAGAGGGAAATATGAAGTTTACTTTTGATCTTAGTTGGATGGAGGGAAGGTTCGAAAGATACATCATAGATAGTTGGATAGTTGAATAGTTGGATAGTTAGATAGTTAGATGCATATATAGATAGAAAGATAAACTACAGAATATATAGATAGAGACTGGAGAACTAACAGATAAATAGATATGAATGAACTATATGATGATAAATGTATAGATAGATATATATATCTATGGACAATATCCAGCCTATAGAGAGCTAGAGAATAAGATAAAGGGATTAGCAGATGGAATGATCAATGTGTAGATAGATTGAAGAATCAGACGGATTTTCCGATTTCTTAGATTTTGAATCTCATTACTTTGCTTTAGAGTCAGAAAGGCCCCACAGCACCCGAAGTCTGAGTACAGGGTATCATAAAATGGTTTACGGGACAACATCTCAATGTTTGAACAATTGTGGAATAAGATTCTTGAGCTAAAGGAAACTCAGCGTTTAGCAATAAACAGATACAGATATAAAGATGAATGTATGGATAGATATGTATCTATATAAGAAATGTATCTATATAACATATCAATCAATCAATCAATCAATAATCAAGTGAGAAGCTAGATAAATAGCTTGATGAATATTGTAGATTGTAAGTTAGAGAAGTTGGAAAAGAATTGCAAATGAAAAGCTTGCCAGGTATTCAAACTTCATGCGTGGCTCATTTATATATAAGCAAAAGGAAGCATCTCCGACCCGATAAAGTGTATATATTATTGATCAGCATCAATAGCCGACTCAATCTAGCCATGTCCGTCTGTCTGTCCCTCCGTCCGTCCGTCCTTCCGTCTGTCCGTCCGTATGTATGAACACAAGGATCTCATAACCTATAACACCTAGAGATTGATTCAGACTGAAATCTTAGCTGTAGGTCCTCCTAGTGCCTACGCAGATCGAGTTTGTTTCCGATAATCGATAACTTACTCCGTTTCCAAGCAATCGATAAGAATCGATATCGACATCCTGTCTATATCTGCATTTGGTGTTGGAAGAAGAGCGTGCTGGGTATCCCCTAGTCGTGCACTCCCGGCTCGAACCTCTTACTTGCTTTTTAACTAACTTGGCTTCATTTCGGGCCACACTCAACTCTCTCGGGTCAGCTACATTTTCTTTGGACATAGATTTACTCTCGTTCGTTCGTTTTTTTTTCCGGTTTTTCTCAAACTTACCTTTATGGGCCTGTTCGCTGGGCCCATCATCAATTATGGCCAAAAGCTAAAAACTAATCACTGAAAGAGAAAGAAAAAAAACATTAACAAAAATGAATAAAGCCGTCGCTTGAACATTTCTGGGCAGCTTGTGCACCTGTTGTTTGCTCAACATTTTGTGAGTAACCATTATCTATATCCCCTCTCCCCTACCCTATCTCCCCTCCCCCTCCCCACTCTCCCCCCATTCGCCTGGTTGACCTGCCGTGCGAGCAACACTTGTTGCTGTTTATTTTATTGTTATTATTATTGTTAATTTATGCAGCAGACATTTGCATTAGCATCAAATTAAGCTAGCTAAGCCGAGCCGGCTTTGGCCAATTTCAGCTTGCGACAGGTTCGAACTCGAACACTGGTTCAAACTCGCTAAAGCCCAGTCATTTGGCCATATACCCAAAAGGCCATTCGCTTTCCCATTATCATGATCATTAACATTCTCATTTAGCTTGCGCCTCCCCTCTGTTCCCCTCTGTTCCCCCTTCTTTCTTCTGCTGCTCTTCCTCTTCCTCTGCCTCATCTGTCGCTGCTTCTTCTTCAACTGCTGCTGGTTGGCTGTTTGTTTATTTAATTTATGAGCTGTGCCTGCCAAGCGCCGCCCACAAAGCACTTTAGCGGCAACAACAACAACAACAACAACAACAAAAGCCGGCCGGCTTTGACCATTCCATTCCATTCGAATCCCATCGTTCCACTTGATTCGAAAATTCCGCTTCATTCCATTCGTTTCGATTCGCTTCGATTTGCTACGTTTTCAATACCTCCCCCCCACGCACACACACACACACACACGCACACACAAAATCTCATCAGCTCACAGATTTGCGATCTAAAAACGAGAAATTAAGAAGAAGACAAATCTGAGATCTAAAGAATATAGACAAAGCTTTGTAGATCGCAGACTGTACTTTTGCTGCGTAGCCAGAGTGGGCGGCAAACAGAGTGTCGAGCCAGAGTATGCTTAGCCCGCACATACCCTGTACTAATTGTGACACTCATATAAACAATTTCAGTTCAGACAAGTTCACGCTTTCCGGCAAATCCATTACGCGTTGGTGAAAATGGGCATCACACGTTATTCAATGGGCGTAAAATGGGCTTCCGACTTCATATGGAAGCCTTGCTCTGATTTCATAGCTTCATCACATTCGAAAGAACTTGGGCAGCTATCGAAAGGTTTTTACCAAGAAGACGATGCCGAATAGGTTTCTATTATCGCAAAAGGCATCAATTTGAGTGCCAGCTCGACACACAACTTCTATATACCCTGTAAAAGGCATTGAGGGCGTTTCTGTACCTAGTCAAATCAACTCTACGAGCTCTGAAACGGCAAGAGCTTGATTTGAACTTGTTTCTTATGTATGCTCTACACTTATGTGTTACTATAGGGTATGCGTGACAGTCGTGTACTTACTGTCTAAGTCGTGATGTGCAGGGTATTTGCATAGTTTATTAACGACAAGAACAATGACAACGTCTGTTGGCCGATGACGAACGACACATTCAAATGACAACAAACAAGACTACAACATAATAAGAAGAAGAAGAAGGCCATGGCCAAAAGAGACAGAGCTAGACAGAGAGAGAAAGAGGGGGAGCGGAGGAGAGAGGGAGAGGGAGAGCAGAAAGATTTAATCGAAAAAGCGACAACGTTTGTTTGCGAATTCAGAGTTGGATTTCCTCAGCATTTGCTGTCGCCGTTTCACAATTGAATTTCTAATAGGCTTAGGCCAACACACACACACACACACGCACACACACACGCGCACACACACCCGGCTAGGGCCAGGCACTTGGCATCGAAAAGCATTTAAATTTAATGGCAGTTGCTTGTACGCTTTATGGGCCCACGGACCAGGCCAGGCTCGGCTATTTAAAACTGTTTAACTGCCCTGTGTGCTCGGCATTCCCAGAAAGCGGCAAATCAACAACAGCAACAACAACAGCAGCAACAACAACAACAACAACAACAACAACAACAGCAGCAGCAACAACAACATCAGCAGCAACAACAACAACAGCAACAACAACAACAACAACAACAACAACAACAACAGCAACAACAACAGCAGCAGCAAAAACAGTCCAAACAAAGCCATTAAAAAGTACTTTTTCTTCTAACCTTGCAAAGGGTATTTGAACTTTGTCTCGCAATATGTAACGCGTAGAAAATGTCTTCTTCTCCGAACCCATAAAGTATATATATATATATTCTTGATCAGCATCAACAGCCGAGTCGATATAGCCATGTCCCGATGCCCTCCGTCTCTCTATCCATTTGTCTTCCCTTCCTCTGTCCGCTCGTCCCTCCCTCTGTCCGCTCGTCCCTTCCTCTGTCCGCTCTTACCTCCCTCTTTCCGTTCGTACCTCCCTCTATCCGCTCTTACCTCCCTCTGTCCGCTCGTCCCTCCCTCTGTCCGCTCGTCCCTCCCTCTGTCCGTATCTCCCCCCGTCCGTCTGTCTGTCTATCCCAATGCGAACTTTTCTCACAGCTTCAAAGCTTTCGTCGTGAAATTTTGCAGAAATCTTCATTTCTGTTGCACGCAGCGCATGTGGATCGTATAACTTTATCTGATAGGAACGATCGGTTGAAATGTAGGTTCTATATCTTAATCATGCTCGGCATCAGCTATTTTCTCTGTGCTAGATGCGGTCAAGGCGTTATGAAAAGCTTAGGCCTGCAAGGGTATTAAAGCTTCGGTGTGCCGAAGATAACCCTTCCTTCTTCTTCTATTATTTCGCGTTTTCTAACCAATTGCAAGGTGCGCATTAAGGGCAGATACCCTGCCCCTTAGCTAAACGCTTCCAACGCTTTGTCCAGTCGCGTAATCTTCAGCCATTTAAGCACACACAACCAACACACACACACACACATGCGCACACACACACACACACACACACGCACAGAGCACACTTTACTCTGCCGTTAATGTCATTAACTGCCGCGTACTCTCTTTTGCTATACCCTGGAAATGATTATAATGGGTGTAATGCACAGACTTCTGTATGTCATCTTTAACCCTACAAATTTCATACAGATCGAACGATGCGTTCATTCAAGTGAAGTGAAGAATGCACTTTCTATGTATATGTAAGGGGAAGAAGAAGCACAGAGCAGGATTCTAAAATGTTTGTTAGTGCAGCTTAAGGTATCTCCTAGTCGGGCACTTCCTCTAGTTGGCAATCTTGCTTATTTTTTTGTTCTTCGACTCAGCTCTTAGCTCATAACACTCTCCCTCTCACTCTTCCTCTCTCTGTCTCTCCCTCTCACTCTCTCTGTCTCTCTCCCTCTCCCTCACTCTCCCTGTCTCTCCCTCTCTCTCTCTTAGTTGGCCCCCCGTCTGCCCTTTCGTTCGCTAATTGAATTAAATTTTAATTTGCTAAACTCATTAAGAACCAACCCGAAATTCAGCTTAAGCAGCGTCAAGAGGAACTCTGACCCCCCGTCCCGTGCTGACTTTATATAACATCGGCCGGCCAATGGACTTCCCAGCGCTTATCGCGAACAAACATTCACGTATCGCATGCGTTCATCTTAGGGGGGTTTGTCTGTTTGCCAGCTCGAGCGGAAGCTCTCAAGAACTAATGAACTGTTGACCACGTAACGCACGCAATGACAAGTTCTGACAAGGTTCCAAATAACTCGACGCTTCCAAAAAAAAATAAAAGTTAAATAAAAGATAAGTGAGCGAGCTGGACATGTGAGAACGGACTGTAGTTGATGTCCGGGAATGATTGGATTTTATATAAAACTGTTTCTTTCCACGTTAAATCTAGAAAACTCGCAATTCCACCTGCAAGTGTGAAAAAAGCGTGGAAAACGGGTAATTGAAACCGTTTTTGTTAACCATCCGATTGACTTGAAATCGATTTCCTAAGATCTTTGTGCAAATGCATTTGAGAGCTGTTCGACACAAATCCCTCGCGAGTTGGTGATTAATCGGAGGGGAGCGGGGGGGGGGGGGTCAAAGGTTGTGTGAACTAAAGTCTATTTCCGTTTTCTTGCTCATGCTCAAAACTGTTCTTCATTGTTGAACATGCGTGATTCAACGTTTTCTGGAGCTCATTCCACGTGAAATGGTTATGAATCATCCGATTTACTTCAAACTCATTTTCGGTGGGAAATGGGTGGAAAAAATCAACAAAAATCAAAGTTTGGCCTGGGCAATGTAAAGTTACGCCTTAGATGTTGATGCTTATAAGTTGATGCACAAATTTGCAAAAGTAGAAGTCAAGTCAAGTTGGAAAACTGTTAATGTGGTTGTTCTCTCAAGCGAGATTTCACTGTAGACACATGTCCACCTATTTCTATGGGTAACTTCTAGAAGTAAGCGGAGCATGAAGCCTTATTCATCTCGACTCGGCCCGCGACTCTCTCAGATTGTGAACTAGATAGACCAGATATCTATCAGATATCAGATTTAACTTGAATGTGAATGGAACTGCAGATTTTAGTGTCAAATTTGGCATGCGAATATCGGATTGGGGCACGCACAGCTGTTGCCAGGTCTTGGCCTGCGCATTTTAAATGCCGCATTGCGTAAGCTGGCCCCGCCACCCCACAGAGAGGCTGGAGCAGGGGCAACGGCAACGGCAACGGGAGGGGTAAAGAGTAGCCATGCATACGCTTAACACACTTCTTCTGCCGCACGCATTTTCTATGCAAACGAGCGGCAAGACAAGGTGGGGAGGGGAGGCTACACGCAATGTGCGTGCCCGATTGCATGGCGGTCCGGTTCGCGCAGGCGCGGAGGGGAGGGTAGTCGACGGCGGCGGCGGCGGAGCATTAGGTAGGCAGATCAAATGCGGACGCGGTCGCTGCTTTTAGCACGCTGGCGTTAATTGCCGCGCCAAGTACGCGGCGAGCAAACAAAATTGAGGTTTGTTTGGTCAAGAGATTTTGTTCGGGGGCGGGGCGGGGTTGACTTGCTTTGGCCAATTTGGCGCTTAGCTGCAACTGGAACAGTTGTCTAATTGATTTGCTAAACTGTTTGTTCTACCTTCTATTTGCTCTCGCGCAGGACTACAATGGGGAGTGCCCGTACTCGCTGTCGCCGGTGAGCGCCAAGAGCCAAAAACTATTGAGATCGCCGCGCAAGGCGACCCGTAAGATATCGCGAATACCCTTTAAGGTATTGGATGCACCGGAACTGCAGGATGATTTCTATTTAAATCTGGTTGATTGGTCATCGCAGAACGTGCTCGCCGTCGGCCTCGGCAGCTGTGTCTATCTGTGGAGCGCCTGCACCAGTCAGGTGATTATTGTTATCTCCGATAATTCAAACTGTATTCCAACTAATTTCATTCGCTTCTTCCCATGCAGGTAACCCGCCTGTGCGATCTCAGTCCGGACTCTAATACGGTCACATCTGTCTCATGGAACGAGCGTGGCAATACCGTAGCTGTGGGCACACATCACGGCTATGTGACAGTTTGGGACGTGGCAGCCAACAAGCAGGTGAGTGACGAGTAGCGAGTAGCGAGTAAATGACAATTGACAACGAGTGGGACGTATCGACTGACTGACGAGCAACGCATTGCAACACGAACAAAAGACTAGCAACAAGTGGCGAGTGATTGATAGAGTGAATCGAGTAACGAGAAACATATAAAGGAACCGACCAACTGTGAGTAACAAACGAGCAGCGAGTGGCGAGTAAATGGCGAGAAGCGTGTTTATCAATATAAACTCAATCAGTTCTAAACAAGAGTAGCTTGTTACGCATAACGCGAAGAGTAGCGGCGAGCAGCTAGTATCAAGTGCCTGGTATTGAAAGACAATAGAGAGCAAGTTGTTGTGGAAATTGTATAAACCATACAGTACATTTAGCGACGAGTAGTTAGTTAGAAAAGGGATAGCCGGATAGCGCGAGACAGGTAGGTAATGATGAGCTTGTGACTGACGAGCAGCGGATGAGAGCTTAGCAAATGCCATGAATTACATCAATTGAGGAGTATTTAGTAACGAGCAGCGAGTTATGAGTGCAGGATGACGAGAGGCAGATAGCAACGGGTGAGACGAAGCTTGTGTAACGATCTTAGCAAAAGGCACAAAAAACATCAAGCGACGAGTAGATAATAACGAGCAGCGAGTAACGACGAGTAATAGGCAAGAAGCATGGAATGAGTAACAGTTGACCATGACAAAATGGAAAGAACGAGTGACGAGTAGCTCATAACGAGTAGCGACGAGGAAGCGAGCTCAACTAACTCAACTTCAATTGCTTGCAGATCAATAAACTGAACGGCCATTCGGCCCGCGTGGGCGCCCTGGCCTGGAATAGTGACATTCTGTCAAGCGGATCGAGAGATCGCTGGATCATACAAAGGGACACACGAACGCCGCAGCTACAGTCGGAGCGTCGTCTGGCTGGGCATCGTCAAGAGGTGTGCGGATTGAAATGGTCGCCGGATAATCAGTATTTGGCCAGCGGCGGCAACGATAATCGGCTGTACGTATGGAATCAGCATTCGGTGAATCCGGTGCAATCGTATACGGAGCATATGGCCGCGGTTAAAGCAATCGCCTGGTCGCCACATCATCACGGCCTGCTGGCAAGCGGCGGCGGCACAGCGGATCGCTGCATACGCTTCTGGAACACGCTGACGGGCCAGCCCATGCAGTGCGTGGACACAGGCTCGCAGGTGTGCAATCTGGCCTGGTCGAAGCACTCATCGGAGCTGGTCTCCACGCACGGCTATTCGCAGAACCAAATACTCGTCTGGAAGTATCCATCGCTGACGCAGGTGGCCAAGCTAACCGGTCACTCCTATCGTGTCCTCTATTTGGCGCTAAGTCCCGACGGCGAGGCGATTGTCACCGGTGCCGGTGACGAGACGTTGCGCTTCTGGAATGTGTTTAGCAAGGCGCGCAGCCAGAAGGAGAATAAGTCTGTGCTCAATCTGTTTGCCAATATCAGATAGATTTGATGGCGACACACCCACCTGGCTATAGATGGGGGCACGCCCCAAAGGACGAGCGTGCGTTGACTGAACGAGGCGCCAAAGGCAGGCAACCAACCAACCAACCAGCTAATCAATCAATCAATCAATCAATCAATCAATCAATTAATTAACCAACCAATCGAACAACCAATCTTCAAACTGGGGGCTAAAGACGCATCCACATAAGGCACCATGTGAATATGTGTTGATTTAACAATATTTACTAAATTTATGTTAAACTTTATTGTCGATACCGTTCGATGCTTCTCTCTCTCTCTCTCTCTCTCTCTCTCTCTCTCTCTATGTGTAAGTTTTGGGCCGGGGCAAAGTTCTGGTGAGAATTGTGGCTTATCTTGAAAGAAAAACAAATTGAAAGTGAAAAAAAAGATAAAACGAAAGAAATACAACAAAATTTCAGTCAGTGCAGAGCTCAAAACTAATTTCAAAGAACAACAAGCTTATAATATAGTCAAAGTATACCCCCCCAACCCCCTACCCTACCCTACCCTACCCCACGGATGCAACCGGAATACTTACAATAAGTCCAAAATATTGTTTATATATATTTAAGTATGTAACTATAGCGTTTATTTAGCCGCACTTTGCATTAAGTAATTCGGTAAATTGATGTAATTGTTAATTATAATCCAAGAACCAGAACTGAAAAACGGTTTAAGCTAAGCCAAATGCAAAAGATCCTAAACTTAACTAATTCAAATCTATATATACTATATATACACACACACACATATATATATATATATATATATATACTTTTTTTTTCTCTTTGTATACTAAAAAAAAGACAAAAATAACCCAAACTTGATTAATTTTTTTTTGTGCTTAGCTTTTAAGCATTTATTATTTGCAATTGCAATATATTATATTTGTTTATTAATTTTTTTTTTAACACACACACACACACACACGTACACGCAACACATGTATATTTAATAAATTTATACAATTTCAAAAGAAAACGGTTTGTTACTCCAAAGTATCGATACTCGACATTGAACGGCAAGCAGCAAGTGGTATCTAAATGTTAGCCTAGACACACACCACACGGACTTGCTGTCCACAATTTTACATCCGCAGCTGGTCACACTTATTGTGTACTGCTTGCAACAACCAAGCTGTGCAAAGTTTAACGAAGCTTTTTCTCAAGCTTTTTTTTGTTGGTTGCCGTGTAAATGCAATTAAATATGCTTCCAGCTACGATTTTGCTCGCTGGCTGCAGCTTCCGACGGACGCAACGCCCCCGCCAGCGCTCGCGTCAAGCTTCTAGCCGCGGCTGCTGCTTGTCTCAACGTGTGTGTGTGTGTGTGTGTGTGTGTGCGTGTAAATGTGCTTGTTGTTGCTTGTGTTGTTGCCAGCGACGGTTGCTTTTCAATTTTGGCCAAGTCCAAGTTTAACAGCGCTTAGCGCGCCAGAATCAAGTTCAGTCGCGCCGCAAACGCGTTGCGGAAATGTTTTGTTGTGAGCATCGTCGGCAACAGCAGAGCCAACGCACGCACCTATTGTACGCACCTTCATGCGCTGCTCCTTCGGCAGCCCAACAAAAGTAAACAACAAGAATTAAACGCAATAAAAAATACCCAAAAAAAAAAGCCAAAAAATAATAATCAACGCTTTATTGCAAAAACAAATCAGGTAAATGCAGCCGGGCGAAACGGTTAACGGTTAACGGGCGCAGCGTTTAATGCCGGAATATTTCAGGGATATTGGACGCTTTAATTTATTACGTTTTTTTTGTTCATGTGTGTGCTTGTGTGTGTGTGTGTGTGTAAAGCTGGCACGTGGTTTGGCTTCGTCCTTGCTGCAGCCGTTGTCGTTTTTGTTGTTGTTGCCGCTGACTGCCTTTTGAAGGTCATTACGCACCAGGACTGAAGGCCGCAAGGGAATGAGAGAGAGCGCGCGCGCGAAGCGAGGTAGCAGCAGAGCAAGCGAGCGTGCGAGCGAGAAGGCAATCGATGTCGACCAAATGTCAAGAGGTGGCCATTGTTGGCGGCAGGCTTCAGTGTTGGGGTGCGGGGGGGAGCAATGGAAAAGTTCTCGCAGCAAAAAGTGAAAGTGCTTGAAAATGAAATAAAAGCAAAAGTGTGGGGTAAAATCGAACGTTTGAATTGGCCGTGGTGAGAAAAAGCTAACGGTATTTTATTCGAAATTAAGGTTAGGTGTAAATGTGACCTTGAAAGTTGTCTTTTTTTTAGAAGATAACCCTTTCACAACAATTGATCGGGATTGCAAATAAGCAGGATTCTCATTGAAGAGAATTCCTTGGGGAATATATGTATAGAGACGAATTACTCAGATAAAATATCTCTATATAGAAAACTATTTGTACTGCTTTATCAACTATTCGTGGAAACTGAAAGTTTTACTGTTTTCAACTGCTTTGATGCAGGTTCGTGGTAAAACGGGGGGAAGCATTTCACCCGCAAGTGTGAAAAAAGCGTGAGAAACGGTTATATGCAACGATCCGAACGACTTAAATGCATTTTCTAAGAACCTTTGGCAATTGCTTTTGTGAGCATATAAGTAGATAAGTAGATAAGATAGATAAGTATATAAGAGAGAAATAAGTTTCAGTTTCAGCCGATCGACTTGATAGATATCTATAGAAAATGAAGACTTAATGTGTTTGGTTTCTGGGGTGAAGAATGAAGAGGGAACAAGGGAAAAGTAGATATATATAGATATGTATGTATATCTCGCCCGCATTGGCCGGACATGTGGCATACGATATTATACGGCGCGTCCCTGAACTGAGCTTTTAGATAGAACCTTTTGTGGATACAACAAATCAAATATTGGATAATAAATATTTGCATGTGCGATAAGCTTGGCCTCCAACTAAAACTGCCCAACCCCTCCAAGCTCTCCCTCTCTCTCTCTGTCTCTCCCCCTCTCTCCCTCTCTCTCCCTCTGTCTCTCTGTCATTTTCACACCTGTCGCACACACACATACAGACGCTTATTAATTTGGCATTTGCTGTTGAATTCTGCATTGGGAAGCTGGCCAAAAAATGTACACAGCATTTAGCAAGGCGCAAGCGCTGGCTATGCCTGGCTAAGGCCGCGCCCCGCTGCGGGCAGCCGAGACGAGGCGCCCGATTAGCCGACATTTAGGCCCTGTTTTGTCGACAATTAGCGCGCGCAGCAATCAAATTGCATTCGGACGGCAATTTTCGAGAAAAAAACAAAAACTCATGGCAACTCTGGGCAATTAGCGCGCACTGCAGACAGGTGGCAACTGTGGCCGGCATTTGTTGCTCGGCTTCGGCTCTTTTTGTTTTTGTCTTTTTGGTTATATCTTTTGGTTATGTGTTTATGGCCATAACGGTTAACCTTCACCTGGCAGCAGCAGCAGCCGCAGCAGCAGCTCGTTCAATGACCGCCACTGTCATTGCCACTGTCCGTCACAAAGCCGACGCTCTGTTATGGTTACAGCGGGCAGGGGGGAGGACTCTACACTAACTAACCGACCCCCCCCACCCCCCTCCCCTCCGCCCACTCACACCTGTCCAGTGCAGCGCAGGCTGTCTGGCTGCTCTTCAACTTGACCCCAATTCGCAGGCTTCAATTCTGGTTTTCGCGGCTGCCTCGTCTTCCTCTTCTTCTTCGTCTTCTTCTTCTTCGTCTTCTTCTTCTTCTTCGTCTTCTTCTTCTCGTTTGTTGTTGTTGTTTTTGTTTTTTGGGCAAGGACCCGCCCAGTCGCAGCTGGAGGCGGCGTCACGTTGTTGTCTGTGGCCTTTGGCTGGGCGATTAAGATCATTTCGAAGAGACGGCGCGGAGAAGGGGGGGGGGGCAGGGTAAGGGGTAGGGGGTACACATAACGTACGGCAATTACACGTCCAAAGTTAACAACTTGGCTTGAAAATACAAAAAAAAAAAAGGTTGGACAACTCTTGAAGTTGTCATTGTGGAACATATTGTGTTGGAGAGGGGGAGCCACGGCTCAAGGGGTGGGGGGTTAGCTAGCTTCTTACTGGCGAATGTTGTAAAATGGGCACGAAATTGATAACAATTTGAATTAAACCAGGGCTGCAAAGCTTAATTGCCGTTGGTTTGCCTCACAGCTCCATTTGAAACAAAAACCAGGGCTGCAAAGCTAAATTGTTGATGGTTTAGCTCACAGCTCCATTTGGATTCGGTTCGCGAACCGATATCTATACAGCTGAACAGTCTATGGAAGTAATTAGGCTTCTGGGTATACCCTGTAGCCCCGCACTCAGACTTCTGGGTATACCCTGTAGCCCTGCAATTGAGGTTAAATAGTTTTGTGGGGGCTCCCTGGCTTTCCATCCGTTCCTTCGGTAGAATGTCTGTTAGCAAATCTTGGAGTTAGGTATGAGCTAGATAAGTAGAGTATATCAATTCTTGCATACCCCACTTGTTGCCCCAACTCAACCCTTTTGTTGGATCTAGTCGCGTCTTTTGTGGCATATAAGCACAGAATTGTAAAGAAGAGATCGGACTACAGAGACCGAGGATAGAAGAAGAGTGCATATTGTGCTACTATAGAACGGAGGGACAGTTGACAGCTTGGCGCTCGGTACAGGGTATTTTCTGGTCAGTTACATTGCGCTCGAGAGCTGTAAAGGCAAGTAAAGGGTTTGCCAGGGAACAGGCGCGGGTCACGGTGCGAGGGCCCGGGGCGGGACAGGTGCAAGGAAAAAAAGAGTTCGCTTCGGTTTCAGGTTTCAATTCTGTGCTTGGATTAAGGAGCAAAAGTAGCTCCGGGTCTGGCTTCGACGCCGGCTGTGATTGATGATCTAAGCGACGACACGCCCACCGACCTTTAGCCCAGTCCAACCTACCTACTTGCCCCCGCTCCGCCCCCCTTTGCTGGCCGTGCATTCCGTTTAATTGGAGCTGGAACTCGTTTATCGAGGGCTAACAGTAGCTCACAGCTTGATGGGCCATAAACTCCGAGCAACAGCTTTGGGGCATGCACTCCAGCTGCCGCCCAACCCCCCCGCCCCCTCGCGCCTGAACTTAATGTCAGACGCATGTTGATTGTTTTTTCTTCTTTTTGAATCGGATGTTGAACCATAAAAAACGGAGAGAAAACGCAAAACGAAGATTGCTCCGACTTGCGAGATACTCTGTCGTCGCACACATTCCCGATTAACTCGAGTGTTCGACTTCCGATCTTCATCAAATTTTCAGAGCTTTAAGAAGGCGTACAAATGGGCTTATATGCGAGAGCACAAGGTCTTACCTATAAGACTGAGATCTCAACTTAAGTCGGGGGAATGGCTGAAGTTATCCAAATACAATCTATACAATGGACTGCATACCAAATCGGGTGTATCTAGCTCCATTGATTCTTTCTCCAAATCGATATTTATCGATATGAAAATGCGAGAAGATATCGAAATGAAAACGATAAGCGCACTCAGGGTTTCAGTATAAGATAATACATATGCATATATAGTTGAGATTTCTGTCATCAAGCATTTGTAGTTCGTAGATCGAAGTTTCAGCTCTTCCTCCCTTGGAAGATCGAAGATGTTTCCCGCTGCCTTTTACATGCAAACATTAGCCGTTGTTTTGGCCATTTGCAATGGGTCAACGGGCAGAGAAACTCTCAGACAGTTAAGTGCCATGCCGGAGTCCAAAATAGTCGAAATAGATCGGTCGACGGCTCGGGCTCAGCCGCGGTCAATGTACTTGAGCCAGTCCCAAAAGCGATCGTCGAGCAAATCGAACTTTGATTTCAATTTCGTTTCATCTTGTGCTTCCAAATGACAAACAAGACACGCACAGAGGCCAGAGGCCAGATGCCAGATGCCAGAGGCTAGAGAAAAAGGCGAGACGCTGACGTAGATCGCCGATCGCTGATCGCTGATCGCCGATCGACCCGCTGGGCCCCGTCGTAGCTGGCTATTTATGCCATGAATTTAAAAAGCATTGACATTGAAAATTATGCGAATGGATCCGAAGGGTGACCGCAGCAAATGTTGATCAGCCGTTCAAAACAGATCAGCGAATCGCTAGATCGCCAAATCCAACGTCTATGGAAATAGATCGCAATATGTTTATTAAAATATATTCAGTATGCAAAATGTATCTAAATTATTAATAAATCGAGCTCAAGCTGCAGATCTCTCTAAATATTTGGCCATAAATTGAGCTACAGATCGTGAAGATCGCTCTGCAGATGCAGCTACAGATCTGGGCGATGCTTGAACCAAGGCTCGAGCTGAACATGGAATCAATCCCTTAATCTACTGATCCAGTCCGATCCATTAATCTGCCGTTCTAGCCGAGGATCGTCTCACAGAAACAGCCTGAAGAAGCTTGAAATCTAGCTAGAAGATCAAGCTTTAGCTGGTTCTCTATTCTCTATCCGCTGATCTAGCCGCAGATCGTGTCCCAGATTGACCCTAAAGTAGCTTGAAATCTAGCTAGAAGATTAAGCTTTAGTCGGTTCTCTATTCTCTATGTATGGCATTCAGCTTTAGATCTAGCTGAAGATCGAATCAATTAACTTATCCGCTGATCTAGCTGAAGATCGTGTCAGAGTCAGAGTCTTAAGTAGCTTGAAATCTAGCTAGAAGAACAAGCTTTAGTTGGTTCTCTAGATCAAGCTGCAGATCAATCCGCGTGGCATTTAGCTATAGATCTAGTTGGGAACTGTACTTTGGCAGATTGAACTATGGAACGAGCTGAAGATCACAGCACAGGCCAAGCCCGACAGATCGGATCAATAACTAGCCACGAGCTAGAGATGAATCAACAAATTAAGCCGCGACTTTTGATATTGTGTCCAAAGATCGTTGCCGCCGATCATTCTAGAGAACGAGCTGCAGATCGAGATTGCGTCTGCGATCAGTTGACATTTGACATTTGTTATTGTGCGCAATTGTGTTTGATAAACCGGAAGAGTATTGAGTAATGGATATCCAAATGCCCATCAAAGGCGTTTCGATAGAACAGCTACCGATCTATGTAAGCCGGACGATCGGTAAGCCGGACGATCGGAATGCCGGACGCCTTCTCAGTTCCATGCCGCTTGTTATTGTGGCCAATTCCGCGAATTAAGCTCGATCGCAGCTGTCGTTGTCTGTCTCCAAATACTCAGATCGCCCACTAGATTTTGCGACCAGACGCTTGACAATTGTTTAACGATCGCTGATTGATCTTCAGCTGCCCCCCTATGCCCCCCCTATGCCCGCCTCAGCCCACCTCCGTCAAGTGTTGCTGCTTTGAGCCTCATAAATTGGATGCTTATTATACTTAACAAGCGGCTCTCAATATGTCATCATTAATTATCTGTAATAATCCGACGTGACGTGAACTGTACCAAGTTTACGCCTTGGAATTCAATGTCCCTTCCCCATCCCAATCCTATTGAGACCGCGAGAACTGTCTGTCGCCGGAGACTTTGACAATAGCTTCACAAGACTTGCACTTTTCAATGGTATTTTTTGATGTTTACCTGCTAAAAAATGAGAAAACAAAACAACAACATATACGAAATTGATTTGCGCTCATTCAATAAACAAACAAAAATGCTAAAGTCGCTGAAAATGGCTTAAAATAACTCTTCAAGACCCAAAGTTTAAGCATGAACGCACTTCAAATACTCTACACTTTTATAAGAGATTTTCTACACAAATCTTCACGATGATCTTACAGTTCAATGATCTTCATTTGCTTTCATGCTATACAACACTGTTCATTTCCAACACTGTTAACTGTGAATAGACAAGCGGACAAAAGCTGAATGCTCTAATGATGCTCGAAAGAGCGAGGGAGAGAGAGAGAGAGAGAGAGAGATACATGACATTTCCTCAAGAGTGTCCTGCAGGGACTATCTAACTTGTGTCGCTCAGGCGTCAAACGCTTGGCTAAATGCAATATGCCCCGCTGCCCAGCAACTGCAGGGTATCCTGCAGCTGTTGGCTTGTTAGAGATCTATGGACCACCCGCTCGGCTGGCGGGGCAAATAAATCCAGTAGCCATCTCGCACAGTTGGTTGTAATTGGAAAGTGGGCGTGCCTGGTCGACCTTGACCTTTCCGAATCGAACAATGGGCCAAGAATTGGTAACAAGCGATTGGCCAATTATGCCAGCGGCTGCGGCGCATCGTTTCGACACATTGTTACCCCAGCCCCACCCGCTTGCCAATTGGACGCGCCTTAAAGCTGGCCAAAATCGTAATTAGTTTCCGTTTTGTGTTTCTTTTTTCCCTTCTGTTGCCATACTTGGCAAATTTTGTTTGTCTTGGCTTGCATACCCTATGCCGACTTGAGAGGAGTATCTATGTTGAGGGAAGTTGTTTGTAACAGGCAGTTGAAGCTGCCTTCTCCGACCCCGTAAATTCCTGATCCGTTCAACGAGCTGAGCCGATCTCGGCAAGTGGGAAAGCTTGCACATCAAACGCGTAATAAGCTGATCGCTTGTGATCAATATCTGCTTCCATTTCCATGATATCGATAAATATCGATCCGCAGACCAGTCGCAGACAGAGTCTTGCTACGTGAGTACAGGGTATCTGCTAGTCGTGCACTGCTTCTCTTGCTTGGCAAGCGTCGTCTTTTATTTTGCAAATTGTTTTGTTTTCTGCTTTTCATTGATTTTGTTTTGATCGCCGCGTTCATCATGTACCGTGGTGCCAGCTGTGCGCCGGTCGCGCTCCTTAGAGCTGATCACATTTTTCGCACAACTGCGGCCCACTGTGCGCCGACGCGCATTGTGCTCGACGTGAGGTCAACTGTGCGCGCTGACCGGTCCATGCAAATTAGCCAAAATCCAAGATGCGGGTGAGCCAGCTGCTAATTGGACGCTGAATGTGGGCCACACATTCCGAGTCTCAGCCTGTTGCCAACTATTCTCGCACGCTTAGCGTGGAGCGCGTGTCGTGACACGAAAAGGCACGACTTGACCTGAGCTGACGGGCTCGGCAATCCTCGCTTTACAAGCATATTGAAATCTTCAGCAAAGTCGTGCGTGTCGTGTTCGTGTTCGTTCAATGTCTCGTGCTCATCTCTACTGCCCGCTCTCTCATACAATCTGGCCCCATCTTTGAGCGCGTGTCGTGACACGAACAGGCACGACTTGACCTGAGCTGACGGGCTCAGCAATCCTCAATCCTTTTCAGGCATATTATAATCTTTACCAAAGTCGTGCGTGTCGTGCTCGTGTTCGTTTGTCGCGTCTCGTGCTCATCTCTACTGCCCGCTCTCTTATACACTCTGGCACTCTCTTTGAGCGCGTGTCGTGACACGAACAGGCACGACTTGACCTGCGGCTCGGCAATCCTCAATCCTTTACAGGCATATTGTAATCTTCAGCCAAGTCGTGCGTGTCGTGCTCGTTTGTGTGTTCGTGCTCGCTTGTGTGTTCGTGCTCGCTTGTGTGTTCGTGCTCGTGTTCGTTAAGCGTCTCGTGCTCATCTCTACTGCCCGCTCTCTCATGCACTCTGGCGCTCTCTTTGCAGCTGCTCTGTCTCTCGCTTTCTCTCTCTCTGTTGCTCTGTGCTGGAAGACGTCATGAAGCCTCCGGCGCTGCCGCTGACATCGCTGCTGCTGGCCCTGCTGCTGAGCCAGTGGCTGGCGCCGAGCGCTGGGTCCGCTGTGCTGATCTCGGATATGACCATGACCATGATGGTGGAGCTCTCGTCGCGTCATCCGTTCTGCAAGATGCACACGGATCGGTGAGTGCCGGACAAAAGAAATATATAGATATTAAATGGCACAGCGAGCCTTTTGCATATTCATATTCGAAACTCTTTTGTGCTGCCGCAGGGGCGACATTCAGCGAATGTTGCTGCAGTCGGATCCGCGTCGCATACGGCAGGTGCCGCGCGAGTCGGTCGTGGAGCTGGAGGAGGTGTGCCGGCGTCAGGGCTCCTATGGGCATGAGTTTCGCGGCGGGCTCGGCTTTATATATCCGGGCACAAAGTGGTGCGGACCGGGCACAGCGGCCACCAGCTACGATGATCTTGGGCAGCATGCGCGCGAGGATCGATGTTGTCGCGAGCACGACATGTGCCCGGATGTGCTCAACGTTGGCGACTGTCGGCGCGGTCTGTGCAATCGCGGCACCTTCACCCGCTCCCATTGCGATTGCGATGCCCGGTTCCGGCGCTGCCTGCAGGCGGCCAACACGGAGACGGCCAATACGCTGGGCGCCATCTTCTACAATGTCGTGCAGGTGACCTGCTTCCAGGAGCGCAGCCCCTGCTCGGCGCACCAAAGGTTCGACGATTACTTATATGGATACGGCAGCCGGCAGCAGTGCCCGGCCGAGTATCGGCAGGCCGATCTCTATGTGCCGCCGCATGCCGATAATCTAATTGCCAAGATTCTAGATCAACAGCATCCACTGGGACGCGCCCTTGCGCCTCTAGCACCACCCGCACCGCTGCCCCCGCTCAAGCACAATGCACGACGCTTCGGCGTGAAGCTAGCCAGCGTCGGCCTGGCCGCAGTCAACATACTGCGCGAGGTGGTCCAACGTCCACGCCTGCTCTGGGACAGCCTCCATGCGCCGGTCAGCCGCGAACTGCCGCCAGGCCGGCCGCCCTCGAGGGGCTACTACTACGAGCGGCCGCGCTATGGTCCGGGCTATAACTATGATTACGGCTGGAGCTGAGCTGAGCTCCGGGCGGCATCTGTGTGCCCGCTCAGTATTAGTAGCTGCCGAGGATTGCCGCACGCAGCGCATAGTCAGCATGTCCAAAGCAACTGCATGTTTCGCCTTAAGTTTTTTTTGTTGTTATTCTTCCTTTACACTTTTTATTTTCATTTGTTTTTCATTGTTGCCAATAAATTAAGCACATCTCGAATGCCACAGCATCTCGCCATCTCTCCATCTGTCCATCTCTCTCACAGTCTCACGGTCTCTTGTTGTCTCTTCTCACCCAGAGCCGGCTACAATCAAACGGAGCAGGAGGCCATCTGCGCCCAGTGGCAGTATCAGCCCTCGGAGAAGTATGTGCCCAGCCAGCCGCGCACCTCGTAGATGTCACCATATAGCTGACCGACCTGCAAAACTCTACAAATCTACTAAGCAAAGCAATTTAGCTATAGCAATCCGTATAACCCCAACACGAATCCTGATTCCTAAAAGAAAACAAAACAGAAACCGGTGCCAAAAGAAAATAGCCGCAGCGCTGAGCGCAGAAAATATATTTTCATATACATACAATACTATATATACATATACTATATATCTATATATATATATATATACATATATATCAGGATCTGAGTGCGAATAAAATTTCAAGCTTAATTATCGGAATAACGGACATTTTAAATTTCCCGCCAGCCTAAACGTATGCTACACTTTATTGTATGTTCCACAGTGCTACCACAACTGTTTTGGCTAGCTCAACCATGTGCACAGTGCACATAAAACCTCTTGTGCTCCAGCTTGGACACAGTTAACCTCAAACCTCAATGACAAGCGCAGCCTGTGCACAGTTGACATCAAACGGTGATATGCAGCAAGCAGTGCTACAGTGCATGCCAAACTGCAAGTATAACAAAAGCATTTGAAGAAACAAGTTCGAAAATATATAAAATATATATAAATCATTTGTAATATATATTTGGAACCACATTAATTTGGTTGCTAAAGCGACCCGTATAAAAAATAACAAATTTTAAATGTTTAGCTTTGTATTTGCATATCTTTAATGAATGCATTTTGCTGTATTACAAATTACAAAATTTGTCATTTTATGTAGATCTTGTATGTGTGGAGCCCACTTATCATAAAATTACAATTGTATGCATATGTGTGTGTAAAAAAAACTAAATCCTAAAACAGAACTAAATGACAGCCCGACGCGCAGCTGTATTGGCTGCTCCATGCCGCCGGAGCAGCTCCAGAGTCGCGTCTGGACACAGTTCGAGTGGCAGCTAGCCATTGTTGTTGTTGTTGTTGTTGTAGTTATTGTTGCTGTTGTTATTGTTGTTGTAGTTATTGGTGTTGTTCGATTCTGTTAGGCGCGCAGTGCGACAAACTGCTGGAAGACCTCGAGAATGTGTGAGTCCAGATCGGATGTGAAGAGCAGCGTTTCCAGCGTGCTGCTATATTTCTGCACCTGTTCGTGATGCTGTTGGTGAAAGAGTTGCAGGGATTAGGAACGAGCATATATATAAATAGCTAAATGCGTGTTTGATTTACCATGAGGAACACCTGCTGCAGGCGGCCGATGGTCCAGCGATACCAGTCTGTGTCCGGATCGCGTCCGTCCGTGTCCGAGCGCAGCAGATGCTCGGACAGTATCATAATGAAGCGCTGAAAGACAATGAGAAACAGACGCTTCTGATTGACATTGGCTGCCTCCAGTTTCTCCTCCATGCGCTCAACGACCTGTGAATGGATGCGAATGCGGATCGATGAGGATAATGGATTAAGAGGGGAAACGAGAACTAAATGGACATACCTCCTCGGATGGCTTATCGGCATGCGTAATGGGCTTCTTGCGCTTGTGCGGCGTATCCTCATCCGTGTCGCTGGACGATGAATCCGCCTTGGACAGCTTTTCCTTGGCATCGCTCAGCTCCGTATCTGTCGGGGATTAAAGACAAATGGGTTTTATAGAGCCATAAATCGATCTTCTTTGGCATTTACTCACTCAGTTTGATGACGTGCTTGTTCATCTTCTTGATGGTCAGATGCAATATCTCCCAGAGATACATTTTGGTAAATTCGCCGGTCATCTCCTTGGAGAATATCCATGTGGCCACCGCCGAACAGTCGACAATTTGCAGCTTGAGCAGCTTATCGATGAGCACCACCATCATCTGCTGGTGCGATGACCACAACTCAAAGATGTTATGCAATATACAGATTTGCGCCTCCTCCGTTTCGGCCAACGCACGGAATACCACATGAAATTTCGATATGGCCGCAAAGCTGTGCGAAAACGATTTCGAGCCCAAATTGAGCAGCGTCTGGACAAATACATCGATTTTCAACGCATTGAAACTGCCATCGGACATCTCCTCGCCGCTGTAGCCGCTGCTGGGTATCTCCTTCAATATGTTGACCACCTCCTCCGGCGTGCACTTCTGCCGTATGGCGCCGACCAGCTGCAGGGCTACCGTTGTGCCGGGCAGATTGGCTGCAACGAGAGCGAGAGAGAGAGAGAGAAATGGAAATGATTTCTTTGAATGCAACATCATTAAATGCTTATTACGTGCAAGCTAGCGATGGAGAGTGAGGGGGGAGGGGAGGGGTACCCGAAGCGGGTTGACACTTTCGCTTGGGCCGGCTTGCAACTGCGTTTGGTGCGCCGCCGCGTGGAACCAAGCGGCAACGGGCCCAGCGCCTGCCACTGCTGCCGCCTGGTGCGTTACTAATGATGACTACATTGCCGCTTCCCCCGTCCCCAGCCTCCAGCCACCAACCCACTCCCAACTCCGCCCGACAGCAGACATTACATGCAATTTATTGGCACTTGAGTCGATTATGTCAATGAAATGCGCGTTGAGCTCAAGATAAGTGCACGGTGCGATGCAAAGCGGGGAAGGGGGAACAGACTTAATTTAAACGAATTAATGCGTCCATTTGGCAAGCCAAATGCGGAACTGCAGCGCGACCCAGTTGCCAAGCACGATGAGGCCATCAGAGAGCCAAGCAAAACAAAGCTCAAGAATGCCATTGTCCAGACAATGGAGCGTGTCAAGATCAGCCAACAAAGTTCACACAGAAGCAGCAGCAGCTTGGAATGTTGGCCGAATACCTGCTGAATGAACCGCGCCAACAGCTAATAGAAACAGCTAAGAACGCTCGAGACGGGAGTGCATGACTAGGAGATACCCTAAGGCCAGCGTCAAGCTTTTATTACAAACATTCCAGCTTCCTGGTATATCTATATCTATATCTATATCTATATCTATATCTATATCTATATCTATATCTATATCTATATCTATATCTATATCTATATCTATATCTATATCTATATCTATATCTATATCTATATCTATATCTATATCTATATCTATATCTATATCTATATCTATATCTATATCTATATCTATATCTATATCTATATCTATATCTATATCTATATCTATATCTAGGGACTTTTCGACTATAGGGTATTCGCCTCAGATTATTGGCATTTGCTCTGACTTGAGACTTGATGCCAAAATATGTATATTTTCACGGATCTTTGGTTTTCAGCTCAAATTGGGCATGTCCAAGGCAGGGCATGGCGCTCAAAAGATCAGGGCGCTGCTCCATCGAGCGCAACGTGTCCAGCTCTCGGGCTGTAGCTGCTCTTCTTCTTCTTATGCTCTCTGCGGTCTGCCTGGCTGTCAATGCTAAAGTGACGCAATTAGCGATGAGCGCGTGACACGACACCAGTTCATTTTCAGCTGCAACGTTTACGAATGTGAAGCACAAAGCGAAAGCGAAAAAAACGCACAATATGCATGTCAATGCGAGGAACGAGCACTTTTATGACAGTCATGAGAAGCAGCACAGCAGCTAAGCAAGGCCCCAGAGCTGATTCTTGAAAGCCCAATAAAATATAGTTAAGAGTTGCTTTATGATCTTTACCATGTTAGAAAATGAAGGCTATCATGCGATGCATTTAACAGACAGAAGGTCCCCGTCCCATTCAAATGTTCTCTCTTCAAGATAATCGACTCTTGGTTAACACTTAAACGAGTTCGATAATTATCGATTGAAGAGCTGCGTTTCGACAACTTTTCTGGTTTTCCAGCTGTCGATAAATATCGATCTTTCGCGAAGGTTATAACCTCCTTCAGCCAGCATTCTTTATATTTAGCCTGTGGTTTAGGTAGATCTTACTTTTGTTGTCCCCAAATGGATACAGGAATTTATTCGGTTACTTTGTAATCTTAGTCTCAGTTCTGAGTTCAAGCCTCATCCTTATGCTGCTTTCAATTGAACCTGTTTATGGGTCGAACCCTTCTTTGCAACTCGTGCCAGTTCGGGCTCTATCTTTGGTCAATCTCTTTCCGACTCTTGCCTTTTTCCTAGCGACTTTCTAGCGCGTTTCTCCCTTAAGTCTAAGCTCTTCACCCGCAGCTCAGACTTTGTGTTATCTTTAATGTGATCTTTAGCCTCTACAAAACCAAAAAAAAAAAAAAAGAGAACCTGAGACAAGGTGAACTGGAACGCAATGAGAACGACAAAATCGGATGGAATCGCATCTGATGTTGGCCAGTTCCACTATTGAACTTCAGCGAAGCGAGCAGCATATCTGACAGGGAATCTCAAGTGGATCGGACTGATGCGGAGTGCTGCGGAATGCTGCTCCAAAAAGCGTTTCGCCAGCTCAGCTCAGCGGCCAGGCGGGGGTCGTCGGGTTGAATTGGATTTGGGGTTTTTTGCTGTTGTATGTTGGGTCGCTTGGCTTGCTGCTTGAAGCGGGTCTAAACATCCGCAAGTGTTGCATAAAAGCGCGTCAGCCGCACCACCACCACCACCTGCTGCTGCTGCTGCTGTTAGAAACGCGGCCGTTGCCAAAGATTGCGAAACTGGCGCCGCTGGCGATGCGCCGCTTGGCTGCTCCAACGAAAGCAGCAGACGCAGCCAGAGGCAGACGGAGTCAGAGGCAGACGGAATCAGAGGCAGACGGAGTCAGAGGCAGACGAAGGCGTCGGCATTTGGTGGTTTACTCGTCTGTTGTCGTTGGGTTTTTTGTTATTATTAGCGGTGCGCACGTCGCGAACGCCTTTCAGTCTAGCTGAAGCGCGCGCGCGGCTCAAACGTCAACCAAAGAATTGGCCAAAACAAAAACGGGCTGTCAACGTTTCATTTGTGTGTTTTCTATTCCGAATTTGTTAAACTATTTTTTTTCGTGAACATTTTTTTATGTGAAAATGTGGCATGCACTTTGCCTGATGTGCATACTTTTGCTGGCAATCGTAAGTGTTGCAGAACTTTGCCTTCCCTTGAAGGTTGGGTTAAAAACTAACGGACCGATATGGAAGGTCAAGTCAGGTCAACTGTTTCTCTGTGGCCCGAGTGGGTGAGATGGACAGTAGCTTCTTGGTAAGCTCTTTGTAGGAAGAGAGATGAGATGTTGCCAGTAGGAGCTTAGTCTGCTCGGGGAGAGTCCCACATGGAGATGGGAAAGACACTTCGGACCGAACTTGGCCTAAGAAGAGATCTGTGCCCTGATCTTGCTGCACTCGTAACAGATGCTGCTCAAGCCCGTCTTGAGGCACGCCACGTAAAAAGTCGATCCTCCTTCAGTCTGGACGTGCCGCCAGCATATCCCGCGTCCAAGGGCCTTATATTCTGATATACTTGCAAGCAGGTCTTCACCAGAATGTGCCTTGGTTCTGTTTCGACTTGCTCTTGGCAAATTCTGTGGGCTTTCGCTTCAGTAGATCTTCTATAAGAAGCCTCTGATAATCCGAGAGAGAGCGAGAGGTTTTGCTTGCCTCTTTTGCCTTCTGCATCTCTAGGCGAATAGTTTGTTAGGATTCCAGGGAACGGCTCAGGCTGAGCTGGATCCCTTTAGAGCCCAGCTGATACTGATAGCCGCTCTGGTAAATTGCAGCAGCTGCCGCTGATGTCGGCCATTGTGGGCGCTGGACGGGATCTGGTGCTGACGCCCAAGCAGTCGCTGCAAGCGAGCGGCAAACGCATCTACTACGAGGAGCAGCCAACGGAGGCTGTGGTGCGCAGCTGGGAGCGCACCCTGAAGCATGTGACCTATGTGACGCTGTTCACGGACGATGCCGTCGGCGCCGCCGCTGGCAATGTCAGGTAGGTCGGTTGACCTGGCCAGCTATATGGATGACACTAAAGCGCGCCTGTGTGCGGCGGCCAAATGGCAGCCAGCTGCATGATTATCACAACTTTTTGCAGACGCCGTACATGCCGCTGGCCGTTGCCCAGACGCAGCTGGGCCCAGCCCGGTTTGGGGATATTGTGACGCTGGCCAGCGGTCGGCTGGAGCAGTTCTCGGCCAATGGCAGTTATCGGTTTGTCGAGGGCAACACGGATGCCCAACAGACGCCAATGCCGGGCATACAGATACGCGCCCTGTGGCGGGTGCAGCGCATCCGGCATCGGGATGTCGGCATTGGCCAGAGTTTGCCCCAACGCTACCATTACGAGCTGAAGTTCAGCGTGTCGCCGCTGGCGGCAAGCATTGGCTGGCCGCCGCAGAGCTACATCCAGAGGGAGGCCGACTATCCGCAGAGCTTTGGCCAACAGCTTTACGAGCAGAAGCGTCAACAGGAGCTCGCCCAGAGACGTCTGGACCGGCAGCCGCAGGCGACATTTATGCATGGCATCTTTCAGGCACCGCCGCCGCCGCCGCCACGGTTGCCACCGCTGCTGCCGCCCAATCTCAACATTGGTGAGTATCTAAAGCAGGGCATACCCAAGGGTACGCCCAAGATCGAACAGTATCCGGGCGTCTACAATCTGGGTTTGCGTCCCAACTTTATACCGGCGACAACATTTCGACCCGGCGGCTATCCGGTCAAGTTTGGTCCACGTCCGGAGCTGCCAGTTCCCCCGGAGCCTTACCCCCTGCCCAACGAGCTGGGCAACGGCGGCGCTGGTGCAGCTAATGCCGCTTCCGTGCCAGCAAATCCGGCAGTTACCCATCACTTCCATCATCACTTCTACATGACGCCCAACGGCCTGGTCGATGGCGGCGGCGGCAGCGGCAATCATGCGGAGCTCGGCTATCGTCCAGCCACTTACGTGGCGGAGCTGTCCACCCCAGCCCCACCCACAAGGCCGATCTATCGGCAAAATTATCCAGAAGATTATTATGAATCGCATCGCGAGCTGCAATTGCCGACAAACCGCGAACCAGCTTCTGCAGAATCCCTGGAGCCTGGCGAGGATGAACATCAGGATCGGGAACAGAATCCACAAATCTATACAGGTGAGTTCCATATGGCCACAGATGAGCACACGAATATAGTGTAAGCTCCTGGACTTTCCTGGTTTCTTGAATGTGTTTAAACAGGTTACGAGCAGGCATCCAAGCACGACACGTCCAAGCTGACACCGCTGTTGATCTATGCCGGCGCCGCGCCAGATGCTGAGGAGGAGCAAAAGGCATTTGTGCAAAGCGAGCCGCTGGAGGAGACCGTCTACCGCTACTCCGAGCCGGATCCGCTTTATGTGCATCAGCATCCGGTCGATGTACTGCAGCTGGAAACGCCGCACAGCTATGAAACCGATGAGCCACTGCGCCAGCAACAGCAGCAGCAGCAGCAGCATCACCCAGCGCAGTTGGAGCGCGGCAGTTCAAGCGAGCAGCAGGAGGACGGGGAGGAGGAGGACGAGGAGACGGCAGAGCTGCCCAGCATGCAGCCCGAACAGCGACCCGCTGGCAGTCAAAAACAACCGAAACTGGCCACCACGGCAGCACCAGCGAGCAGCACAAGCACAGAAAGCGCAACAACAGCAGCAACAACAACAACAACAGCAGCCACAGCGACAACAACAACAATTGGTACTTCAATGGCACCACCAAGAGCAGCGGCCACAACCCGAGCAAGCTTTGTGTCCAGCTCGACGAGCATTACGCCGCTGCGCGCTTTAAGTCGCTATCGGACAACGCCGCGCATCACCGCAGGCAGATCGACAACAACAACGACAACAAGCACGGAGCAGCCGGCGATAGCCAAGTGGAAGCAGCGCCGCAGGGAGAACGCCACCAGCATGGACAGCCGAGCCAAGAGCAGTCATCGCCACGAGTCCAAAGTGGCGTTTGTGCCGACGACAGCAGCCACAGCAACAACAACAACAATGGCAGGAACAACATCAACAACAGCAGCAACAACAACAGCAGCAACAACAACAGCAGCAACAACAACAACATCTTCGCCTGCAGTCAACAGCTCGGCATTGCCGGCGGGTGAAATCATCGAAGTGCTCACCCAGAAATCGGTTAGCAAATCCGTCAGCATCAAGGTGGGCGAGAACGGCGAGGAGATACCCATCATTGTGGACGACGATGAGAACGAGGTGAAGCACAGCTAAATGACCCAAAAAATGCAATTGACTAATCCTAAACTTAAGCGTAACAAAAAAAAGAAACTGAAAGCGAAGCAGAAGCAGGAGCAGGAGCAGGAGGAGAAGCTGTGTTTGGGCTCCAATTTTCAGTTATTTTCATGTTAAGTATTTTGTAGAATTTATCGCATTCGAATAAATATATGATTTGATTCAAATTAAGAGCTAGCTTGCAGCAGAAGCTAGAGAATATATTGGTATGTGGTACTCACCCGCCTCCTCGCTGGTGTACTTGTAGTTGGGCACGGGCATGACCGGAATCAGTTTCGCGTACGTTGTGGGCATCATTTCGGTGATGCGCTGGTGATAGGACAGTCTGTGGGCGATAACAAGATGAAGTTTTAATTAGGTGAACATTATGATTTGGCGCATATCGTACCGTAGGCACTTCTGGAGAACCTCCTGTATGAACTTGGGACGCGGATGCTCGGCATCGAGCAGCAGACAGCTGTCCCATTCGTCCCAGGACCAGGTGAACTTAAAGTTGCTCAAATGGTAGCTAAACCAGTTGACGAAGCGATCGAAGCACGACGTGTTCATCGAGTCGATGCGCATGAACAGTATCTCAGTTGCCTGGGCGAGCACCTGGGGCAATGTGCCCGGCTGCAGTTTGCACAGCTCGATTAGAATGGAGCCATAGCAAATGTCCAGATAGCGTGGCGTGGGCATGTGAAAGAGCTCCGCAAAGATAACCTCGACGATGCAGTATTCCAATGGTATCTTGTGCTTGAACGGAAAGTTCAGCAGCTGGGCGGCGCAATCTTTGCGCTCATGATGATGCGTCTCGATGATGTGATGCAAATGTTCCTCGATGAGAAAACGCTCGATCGAATGGGCGCCCGGCAGGTTGGGACCATCAGGGCAATCGGTGTAGTCGAACATGCGGTAGACAACCCACGGCATGGGATACTCAAAGGCATCATGGTGTGGCGGCGGCGTTATCTGCGGCAAATTGTGCTGCAGTGCCTCGCACAGTATGGCGTCAAAGACAAGGTACGGTCGCGGTATATGCTTCTCGGCCCAGTTGTCCTGGCGCAGCTTGCGTATCTGCGCCCACAGACAGTCCAGATACTCCTCCTGCGGATGTGGCGCATCCGATGACCAGACACGCAGCGCATTATGATGCTTCTTCGAGCGCTTATTTAAATACACCTCAATGCGCAGCAGCAACGACTCTAGCGCCGACTCCTTCTTCTCGTACAGATCGCGACCCACCCACGGCAGCGTGGAGAGCACCGCAAACACAAACCAATCGCGTCGCACTTGCGGCACCGTGTCCTCGTTGGACACATCGATGATTGTGTCGAGCAGCTGGAGCAGACTTGTGGCCGAGATGACGTGACAGTTGACCAGATCGGCCAGAAAGCGTAGCGAGTAGCGTGCGGCATCCCAGCGGCATAGCTTCAGCGACTCCTTAAACGTTTTCACCATGTGATCGACGAACTCGCCACCGAATTTATAGTTCTTGGCATTGAGCAGACCCACCAGGGTCGTGTAGACGGTACATTTTTCGGGCATGCGCACCGCACAGTCAGACAGAATGCGCAAGATCTTCAAACGGAATGTGCCGAGATCGGCTTCCAGCACGGAGACAAGACCCTCGAGATTCGACTCCACCGACGAGGTGCTGCGCTCTCCCACACGCAATATCAAGGACTCCAAGCGATCCTCAATCTCCTGGTTCTCTGAGACGCGGCGGCGCTTGTTGCGTCTGTGGTCTGCACATCAAATGCTCCAAAATTATTTATTATATTAAATGAAAATAACACTCAGCTCACCACAGCTCTCATCTTCGGTATCGTGTGCACGTCGGCGACTCATTTTTGAAGCACCTCCAACAAATTGCAACAAACTAAATTAGCAGCACGTCGCACAGCAACAACAAAAAAATAGCGGCGTTTTTTCCTTATTTTTTTTCTTTTTGTGGCAACCGGCACAATTGAAACCCCAAGTTGCGGTTGCTGCGTATGCAAATTGTTGTCGCAGCTGGAACTTGTTGCGTGTCGTGTTTAAGTGTGCGACGAAATTTACGTCAAATCAGTCAAATTTAAGCGGAAATTTTAAAGAAAAAATTTTATTTTCGAGCATGAGCTTCTGCATTTCACTGTGTCAATGCTCAATGTGACCAACGCCATTGAACATTGCAAAAGAAATTTGCAATACAAAAATACCAAAACTCTCAACGATACCAAAATTTTCTCCGAATGCACAGCACTAAAAAACATTTAATCGATAATTTCAAATCAGTCTTAAGGGAAATTTAACTTGGGCCATAACGATAAGCTTCTTCGTGTATTCAAAATGGCTCATGAATTTTAAGCACCTATTGATTCAAAGAATTTGTGTGCTGTTAGCAGACATATAATTAATTTGTTCAGATTTATATACAGATATTATACATAGACACTTTACAGCAACTATATATCATATTGTTGAATTGAAGGGAAAAATGCTTATTTTATGTAGAATAATACTCTTCGTATTTTTAAGTGTAGAGATCATTATGCAGCTATTATTATACAGCTACAAATAATACAGCTATTTCACTATTGTGCAGTACATATTGAACACTAACTTTATTTAATTCTGAATTCAATTAAAAACATAATGAATTGTGTCATTAAAATTGAAATATTTTGTCAGTTAATTACGAGTTTAACCGATTTTGCTTTCACCATAGGCCGTAAAGTGACCAGCTTTTAGTCAACAGAGAGAGAGAGAGAGAGCATAAAATACTGTCGATAAATGGCACAAATCGATATTGTTATCGAAGTGAACTGCTGCCAATTGTTGAGGCTTACCTTTAGATTCGTTTTTTTTTTGTATAAATTTTTTGCGAACGCACACGCAATAGTTTAATGAAACGCAATTGAAATTCGGGTGTGCTGGTGCAAATGGATCAGTTCTCGCACGACTTGACCCTCGCCCTGGAGGAGACGTCGCTCATGGACAGGGCGTGCGGCGTTGGTAGGTGGGGCTCGCGTCGAAGAACTCGATCAACGGGTAATTTGCGTAAGTATTTGAGCCAAGATATTGGCCATATTCAGCACGCCCCCCTCCCACAGTGCTGGTGGTGGGCAAATTGACAGCATGAAAACCACTTTGCTTCCACTTCACTGCACTTCACCTGCAGCTTGTGCGCCGCAACCAACCGAAGATTCGTCGAGCAGCCCCACAGACACCATGAATAATGCGCACGGACATGGACACGGCCACCACCCGAATACCAATGCAAACATCGATGGACTAGATACACACACACACAATGAAATGATGCTGCCAGCGAGCGATTCGGATGACAAGGCCGAGTCAATGCTGCCGCTGCGTCTGCCCGCCAAGATGCTCAATGCAGCCGCAGCCGTTCGCATGGGCATGGGCGCCCTCGAGTCGGACTCGTTGAACGAGACCAATTTCAGTCCAGCTCGGTGAGTCGACACGCCCCCTCCAGTCAAAGGCGATTCTAATACGCTTGGTTTTTAGGTTCTACAAACCGAACTCGCGTCGGAAACGAAAGATCAAACGCATGTCAATGGAGTTTGAATTCAGCAAGGAGTGCAATCTGGCTGTGTCGCCACACAGCTTTACGGAGTCGCCACTGCATCCGGGCATGCTGGGCGGCTGTTCCGGTAACATGACCGGCACGGGCACTGTACGTAAACGTGTGTTAAAAATGGACAGTGGCAATCGTTCGAATTTGTTTTTTTGTGGTAAACGCAAACGCTCTAATCGCGATCGCTATCACGAGCATGATCACGAGGTTGGCGTTCCCATTGGCGGGATCTGCAGCGGTGGCGGCGGCGGCGGCAACAACGGTGGCTCCAGCAAATTGCATTCGTCGAGCATGCCGCGCTATACGCACATCGAGGAGTATCATCGCATGCGGCCCCGGAGCTATTCATCGACATCGAAGCCGCACAGCGATCGGCTGCTGCCGCTCAACAAGGGTCTGCTCTCCAAGATAAATCGCATTGCGCAAACCCAAACGGAAACGCAACAAGCACAAAAGACTGACAACACATCGAACATGGAGGAGGAGGGTCTGGAGCACGAGCAGGCACAGGAAGCACAGCCACAAGCGGCAGCAGCCAATCCTCATTTGGAGCCGGTCGAGAGTGCAGCCAGCGCCGGTGGCCTTGATGACTTTAGCATGGAGACGCTTGTGCCTGTCAGCGATATTGAGACGCTGTTGAATAATCCACTGTCGGATAAGATGCCACTGCAGCTGTCTTTGGACTGCGCTGTTGTGGACTATCATGGCCATCGCCAGAAATCGCATTATGGTCATATGCATATCCATGGCGGCGGCTCCACGAAGGCGCATCGCAGACGCCGCTTTTACCAAACAGCGCAGCCGCTGCATGTTCAGTCGATGGACTGCACCGAGCTGTATGACTTTCTTAGCTCCAGTTCGCTGAGCTCCTCCTCGGACAGCGAGGATGGCCATCGGCTGCACGATACGGACCGCGAGGGCGACGACGAGCTAACCGATTGGCCCGGTAATGAGTTTGGTCCCGGCGGCAAATATGATCCCAAGCGCAAGCTGACCAAGAAATCGCTGCTGCCCCAAATACGTTCCGATGAGACCATTGGCGAGGATGATACCCTCATGTCCGGCACGGAGGCGACAGCGACAATGACTTTTGCAGACAGCTACGCTGGCGGCACCTCGCAGTCCCCTCCTCTGGCGGATGCGTTGCAGGATATGACACGCTTCCAGCCGGCCGCCAGCTCGGAGCCAATTGAGATCTGTGGCGGCGGCGCCAATCGTGGCAATCGCAGCGTCGGCTTCATTGGCGTCAACATCTGCCTTGACACGGAGACCAGCATGAACGGCATGCCGGCGGTAAAGCAGATCGAAAGCGAGATGTCCGGCGAGACATCAAATCCATTCCTGTCCTCATCACCGCCCATGCAGCTACAGGAGGTGCGCGAAATACGCGCCGGCTGCCGGCGGATCAATGGCGATCGTCCAGGTTTCAGCATTAAGCTAAGCGTTAACGAGCGCCTGGCACGCTTTCTGCAGGATTCCCGCCAGACCCAAATCCGTTTGCCCGACATCGAGATCTACGAGCAGGATAGCCTGCTCAATCTGGCCACGCTTTACTCCCTTAATATGCTTGTGGAGAACGGCTGCACGGTGCTAACCAAGACAAGGTAAGTGAAAACCATAGATTAAACCACACGAACTAACCGGACAATCTCTTGCGCACAGAAATACAACGCAATCGTCAAACATTGATGCGCAGCACGGCCTGCAACAGCGTCCGGATTTGTTGAGCGATTTCAAGCGGCGCTGCTACGGCGGAAGCGGTGAGAGCACCAGCGCTCCAGTCGCCAGCGATGCCTTCAATGCTGCCACGCCAGCCGGCGTTGTCGCCGAGCTGCTGCCGAAGAAGTGAAGTTAGGAAATCAGAAACTGAATTTAATACAATTACCAGACCAGGGCGAACATCAACTGGAAACCACATGGTGCTCCAAACTGAAGGCTGCTCAGATTTTGTGCTGGGCACCTGTGCAGCTCGTTTTAGCCTATTTATTAAGCTTTTAATGCGTTTCGTATAGTGTCGAGTTTTGTCTGTACATCGGTCTATGTATATAACTATTATAAATACTAGATATGTATATATATATATATATACATTTATATAGATATATTTATATAATCTGAGTAAGGGAACAGCGCATGGCACAATCGACTAGCCGACATTCAGCCGTAAAAGTGACGGGCAATGGCGAGACAGCATGCACTGAAAGAGATAGACACACTAGAGAGAGAGAGAGAGAGAGCGAGCTGTATGCACAGCAAGAGAGAAAGAGCGAGAGCGACAGAGACAGAGATAGAGAGAAAGAGAAAGTTTGTTTGTTGTAAAATGTGTGGCATCATGCACTTGTTCCACTGTACAAAACATTATTATTATTATTATAATTATTATTTGAAACCTGTTCCATAAAATGTAATGCAATTTTGATTATAAGCCAATTATGTGCACATAGCTAACGTGTTTTTTATATGAAGCGAAATGGACATGGTTCCACGATTGTACCAAGAACTGCATAAAGTGTGTAAAGTTCAACTAGCGAATGCATATCTAGAGATTTGACTTTTAGGCATCTCAAGAACATGCGCTTTTTGTTTTGTGTATCCCAAAAACTGTTTATGCATTATGTCTACAAAACCTGACCAATTAATTTTTGTTTGAAAGTATCTCTCATTCCTTTTGAAAACTAAAATTATATGCATTCATATATATATTTTACTGAACAATTTATTTGTGTAAATGTCCAATTTTGCGTTTGTCGCCTCAATTCTAATCTGTTGAAATTGTATTAAATATAAACCATATTCATTACACATTAACTTTATACTTTCTATACCGTTAACAAGCTTGAAATGCCATTAAAAAACTAATATGTATTTAGATGTTTATTTACTTTTCAATTGTAGCTTGTTTAATTGATATAACAGTTTTTTGTATTTTGTATGTCAACTTCTCATGTAAATTAGATGGATAAGCGATAAAGGCGCCAAAATTCAAATAGACCCCTCCCCCCCTCCCTCCCTTAAAGGACAGCAAAGCATTTTGCTTGGGGTCGTGCGAGGCGCATGCGCAGGGCTGTTGGCCCCGCCGAGTTGCCAGACGCGGCGGGCAGCAGCAGCTGCAGCGGCATTGCGAAACTTTGGCAACCCTTCAAGCACGCTCGTCGGTTTTTTTTCCATTGTTTTTTTTTTTGATTGCGCTGGCCGCTCTGCACTTTCCGGGGGCCAGATCGACGGCAGAAACGCGTTGCCTTATTGTGTCGTTGGTCGTCGGTCGTCGGTTGTGTTGGCAACGTCTCCGTCTTGGTTTGGTTGACGCGGGGGTGGGGGAGAAACTGGACAAGTTGCGGGGCATGCAAAAGTGTTTGCCGAAAAATCCAATCCAAAAAAAAAAACAATAAGGATAGCTGAAAATAAAACAAAACGCCTTCAAGTCGCTGAATATCAGAAAACAATTGCAAAACACTTTGCGGAAACTAACGGTAATTTGTGTGCTCATTAAAGCTGTGTGAGTGCGCGTGTATGTGCGTGTGTGTGCGTGCGTAATCTCCGTGTATATGTGTAATAGCTACACGTGAGAAGGCGGCGTCCAACCAAGGAGAGATTTATGAGACGAGCGACGGCTGCTTATTGATTTTTCTATGCTGCATACGAAAACACACACACACACGCGCACCCATTCACACAAACACACACACGCACACAGAGGAGTACTCTATGTGTGCGTGCGTGTGAGCTAATCTCTTATCAGAGTATAGAAATTTGTGAACTTGTTTTCGTTTAATTTTTATTTATTATTTTTTTTTTTTGTATAAATTTTGTTCGCCGTTGTCAATTGTCGTCGCAGGCAGCGTGCGCTGCGATGGAGGAGCGCGCATTGAGGCGTCTATAGGGTTGGCCATAGTCAAAGCCACAGCCAGTGCCAGTTGCATGCGCCGGGAGCATGAACAGCAGCCGCAGCTGCAACGTTTGAACCCGTGCCGCAGCCTGGCCAAGTCGGAAAATGAGCGCATGCGAGGCTAAGGCGAAGGAGACAGGAGCTGGAGGAGGAGGAGGAGGAGGAGGAGCAACGGGCGCGGGGGCAACGCCATGCAAAGAGGAGCCGACAGCGAGTGCCACGGAACCGCCCCTGTCGAATGGACATGACAGCGAAGTGGAGACGCCGCTAACAACAAATTCAAATGGTCCGGAGCCGTCCAATGATAAGGCGCACGATGCGGAGCCGGTTGTGACCAGCACACGCAGCGTAATGGATGCGGTGGCAACGCCCTCCATAGATGCGCTGGCCAGCTGCAAGGATGTGCTTCTGGCGCAAAAGCTATTCGCCAGCGGCGGCAGCGGTCCCAAGGAGCTGCTCAAGCTGAAGGAGCCGATGCGCGTTGGCTTCTACGATATCGAACGAACCATTGGCAAGGGCAACTTTGCCGTGGTGAAGCTGGCGCGGCATCGCATAACCAAAAACGAGGTGGCCATCAAGATCATTGACAAATCACAGCTGGATCATACAAACCTGCAGAAGGTCTATCGCGAGGTGGAGATCATGAAGAAGCTCAAGCATCCGCACATCATCAAGCTCTATCAGGTGAGTAATCTGTCCGCCAGCTCCCGGCTGCAGCTAGAACTAATCCTCGGATCATTTGCATTTCAGGTGATGGAAACAAAAAACATGATTTACATTGTCTCCGAATATGCCAGCCAGGGCGAGATCTTTGGTAAGAGCTCCTCCCAGTGAAATCTGGGAAATCAATCAACAATCTTAAACGTCAACTCTTGCTTCCAGATTACATAGCCAAGTATGGACGGATGTCGGAGTCGGCGGCGCGCTTTAAATTCTGGCAAATCATTTCCGCCGTAGAGTATTGCCACAAGAAGGGCATTGTGCATCGTGATCTGAAGGCTGAGAATCTGCTGCTGGACTTTAGCATGAACATCAAAATAGCCGATTTTGGTTTCTCCAATCATTTCAAGCCCGGCGAATTGCTGGCCACCTGGTGCGGCTCCCCGCCATATGCTGCGCCCGAGGTATTCGAGGGCAAACAATACACTGGACCCGAAATTGATATTTGGGTAAGGCAATATAATTGCGCATAGAATTGGACAACAGGCTAATCCCCCTTACCCATTTGCAGTCTTTGGGCGTGGTGCTCTATGTGCTGGTCTGCGGTGCTCTGCCCTTTGATGGGTCCACGCTGCAGAGCCTGCGGGATCGTGTGCTGTCGGGACGCTTTCGCATACCCTTCTTCATGAGCTCGGAGTGCGAGCATTTGATACGCCGGATGCTGGTACTTGAGCCAACGCGTCGCTATACCATCGAGCAGATCAAGCGGCATCGCTGGATGTGCCCCGAGCTGCTGGAGCATGCGCTGATTGCCAAATATAATTTGAGTGTGGATCGGCAGGCGGTGCTGGAGCCCAGTGAGGATATATTGCGGATCATGTCCGAGTATGTCGGCATTGGGCCGGATAAGACGCGCGCCAGCCTAAAGAAGAACACCTACGATCATGTGGCTGCCATCTATTTGCTGCTGCAGGATCGCGTCTCACACAAGAAGGAGCAGGCGAAGCCAAATGAATCCAGCGGCGCCGCCAGCCGCCTGCTCTACAAGAGCAGCAAGCAGTCGCTCATGCTGGAACAGCTGCATCATCATCATCATCAGCAGCAGCAGCAGCAGCAGCAAACGAAGACAATATCCACCGTGATCCTGGCCAAGGATCCGACACACAAAAGACTTAGCCGCCATCAGACTGTTTTGATGAGCGAGCGACCCACTGCCGATCCCTACTATGCGGTCAAGCAGCAGGCCCACGCCCACGCCCAAGCCCAAGCCCATGCTCATGCTCATGCTCATGCTCATGCCCACGCCCGTTACTTGAACGGGGATGAGGGCATGGGCACGGTCCCGGTGCCGGTTCCGGGCATGCCCATGCCCATGACCATGCCCACTAGATATACACCACTGTCGGCGGGCAACAGCTGCGCCGTCTCCACGCGCATCAGCCACCAGAGCCTGGGCTCGCCGCGCACCTTTGCCGCCGGCCAGCGACCCGTTGCCATCTCGCTGAGCATTGACAATAATAGCAGCGGGGCCCATCCGCTGCCCTCGCTGGCCAATTTGCGGTGTCGCGAGCTGCTCCTGAATGCCAGCCAGCAACTGGAGCAGTCCGGCCATCCGACCGGCCAACTGTCCTCGCCGGTGCCCAAGCAGCTGCATCAGACCATTAGCGAGTATATCATCAAGCAAAGCACCGAAGATTGTCGCCAGCTGCTGCAGCAGGTGAGTTCCTCTTGCTCGATCCAATTCAATCTAAGCCAGTCCTAATCTTGCAATCTGTTGCAGTCCACGGCTATTGCCGATACGAAGAAGGAGGACCAGGACCAGGACCTCGACGAACAATTGTGCGCTGCCACACCCACTGCCGAACAGAACAAGACAATAAAGCCAATGTCCAGCTCGAATAGCTTTGATTCCACCGCCAATCTCAATCAGAGCTTTCGCTACAAAATGTCCGCCGAGGCGAACCGACTATTCCAGACCCTGCAAGAGAGTCCACTGCCCATTGAGGTGTGTACAATCGGACCCATCCATGGTTAACACGTGCATCTTGATAGAAATCTTAATTATATATTGTATTTAAAAACGACCTCCATGGTCACTTTATGTCTGGCTACCCGCGGCATGGTCACTTTTATTGTTATATTCATGCATTCAGCGCATGCCCTGCTGCAGCTAACCATCGCATGCGTCCTCCATGGTCACCTTGAAGCGTGTCCTTCAAATTACATACAAATCCCATTCCTGCTTCGTTTTCCGACGAGTACACGACATGCCCTCCATGTTCATTTCTTGTGCCTCCTTCATCCTCCTGTTATAAGTAATCTAGATTCAGGGAGTGCTAGTTCCATGGTCCTCCATGGTCAGTTTATGTGGCCAGCTTGATTGGCTCCTGTTCCTACTCAACTAAAGCCCTTGTGGGCGCCATGAACGCTTTATCTGGGCACGCATTAGTAATCACGTCCTCATAGTTATCCCGTCCTCCATGGTCCCATTATGTTTATGCTTTGGTTTCCTTTGGCCCCAGCACTTATGAGCATCCAACTAATACACATTTCCAAAGAGTTTTCAACTCCAATGCTTCAACTTAGCACGTCCTCCATGGTCACATTGTATAATCTAGATTCTAGTTGTGCGTGCCCCGAATCCTCACCCAAAATATATTTAAGCGTATGTAGACACGTATGTATAGGTCGTCCATGGTCACTTTTTGGCTGCACACGTCCTCCATGTTCAGATTATTTACTAATTGGACTCTTTCCCGAGGCAGAAACCCAAGCGCAAGGCCCCAACCACAAATGGCAACGCCAGCCATTCGGAGGAATCTGGACAGGATTCGAAGCCAAATGGAGACGGGTGAGTGATCCGATCAGTCCGAGGCGAGCTCGAAGCTAATGAAGACCTGTTGTTGTTGTCGTCGCAGGCGTGAGAAAAAGACTTTTGAGAAGAAGGTGCTGGCCCAGGGTAGCTCCAGCACGGACGAGGGCTGCGACACGGATCAGGGCAACGAGGTGGCCAAAGAGGGCTCCCAATCGTCAACGGATCTGACCAGCGTACAGGCGACACGAACACGCTCCTATGCGAGCAGCAGCAGCTCCAGCGGCGTACTGGCCGGCAGCTACTCGAAGAGCCTCAGCCAGAACCTGAGCCGCGGCTCATCCAAGAGCAACTGCAGCGCCTACGAGAGCCTGGACTTTGTGCTGCCCTCCGTGCCGGACATTGCCGGCAGTTTGCCCTCCTGCATGAGCAACTCGATGCTGGCCGCTGCCGCGGCAGCTGCAGCAGCTGCAGCCGCCATTTCCCATGAGCACACATCGGAGCGTTTACTGTACAGTAGCCACAACTCGTGCATCCACATGCCCAGCGCAGTGAATCCAACGCCAGTGCCGCCGGTGCCGCCACCGCCACCGGCGCCGGCGCCACCCAACCAGTCGCCGGCGCCGCCGCCCTTCGCGGACAAGCGTTCGCCCATCCATTTCCGTGAGGGCCGCCGCGCCAGCGACGGCCTGGTGGCCCAGGGCCTGCTCAGCTCCAGCTCCCTGCTGGGCGCCAGTCGTGTCTATGGCAGCTATCGCTACGAGCAGGCCAAGCGCCACGGCTGGCTCGAGATACAGCAGCTGCAGCAGGAGGCGGCTGTCTATGCCACGCATGGGCATAGCCACGCCCATGGTCATGGGCCTGCTCATCTCGGACTGGAGGAGCTCAGCCTGGCCAATTGTCAATTTCCAAACGGTCAATTCTATGCAATGCCCATCAAGCCGCACCACACGCTGCACCACCTGCAGACCCACAACAACCACCACCACCACCACCATCCCCAGCACCATCATCCCCACCAGCTTGCGTATGCGCCGCCAGCTCCGCCGCCGTCCCTGCTGCTGGAGGCGGCCGGCGAGCTTTATGGTGGCCATGGGCATGGCTGCTATCAGCCGCCGCCGCCGCCACCAGCGGGCGTCTATCATCAGCATCTGGGCGCCATGTCGCCCATGCAGAAGCCGCCGCTGCAGCAGCAGCTGATGCAGCATCGCCTGTTGCAGCAGAAGCGCCAGCTATTCCAGAAGCAATACGCCCTCGAGGCGCAGCTGGCCGGTCGCCATCATCATGGTCACGTCCATCACTACAATCACAGCCATGTGCCGCCGCCGGCTCCGGCGCCCGCAACCGAACAGCAGCTGGCCGAGGATCTGTACGAGCTGGCCATGCTGGACAGGCCTCGCAGCGGACCGCCGCGTCTCCAGCACTCGCTGACCATGCCCGGCGCGCACGTCTTCAGCCAAATGAATCTGAAGACCACCTACATCAGCCAACCGGCCAGCGAAACTCCACCTGCAGCTGGCACGGGAGCTGCAGCTGGATCGGGAGCGGGAGTTGCATGCAGTTCGGCGCCAGCGCCGTCCGCGACGCCAGCAACGCCTCCAGCGACACCGTCGCAGGCGCTGCTCAATAGCCATGTGGTGCTTGGTCATGGACATGGACATAATCATGCTGCGCCCGGCCATGTCCATGTCCATGGTCATGTCCATGGTCATGGTCATGCCGAGGCCGAGTATCGGGCACAGACGACGACGCCGCCGGCGCTCAGCCTGTTCACGCCCAGCTGGCAGACGCTGGTCAAGCCGCTCAGCGAGAGTCCCATACTGGAGATATCCGAGCATCTGGAGTCCGTGTGAGTGAGTGTCCGGGGGCGAATACGCTTTTTCAATACGCTCGCAATTAAAATCTACAAAAACTTAATCAATAATTATTTCAAGCAAACAAACTACAAAATAATTATTATAATAATTCTTTTCATATACAAGCATACAATAACATATATATATATAGTATATATATATAATATACGATACTATTATACGATAATATTATATATACACACACACACACATTTATAGGCTTTACATATACATATACATTACCGTTAGTGAGAGAAAAAGAGAGAGAGAGAGCGAGAGGGGCAGTGAGATCCGTTAGTTCCATTTGGCAGTTCAGCGATTACTCGAACGATTTATCGACTATCGATTATCGGTTATCGTTATCGTTCTGGCGATAGGTATTACCAGATTATTGGATCATTTAGTTGTGTTACTAGCCTTAAGTAGTCCAAGTTTCGTACGCATACACACACACAAACACACACACACACACACAGACAGACACACACAGATACACACATATACACATATACAGACATACACACAGACACACACACACACACACACAGATGCACACAGACACACACAGACATACACACTCACACACAGACAGATACACACAGATACTCACACATACACATATACAGACACACACAAACACACACAGATACACACAGATACACACAGATACACACAGACACACACAGACACACACAGACACACACACAGATACATACACTCACACACACACACACACACACACACACACACACACAGACACACAATCACACACAAACACACACACTCACACACACACACTGGCATATACAATATGTATATTGATAATAATTATATAATAAGCTATACCAAACATATTCTGGTACTAGACGCAAGATTCTAAATTCCCCCTCAAAAA
The DNA here is from genome assembly GCA_037075305.1 of Drosophila kanekoi. NCBI lineage: Eukaryota > Metazoa > Arthropoda > Insecta > Diptera > Drosophilidae > Drosophila > Drosophila kanekoi. The sequence goes on along the minus strand of JBAMCE010000446.1, from coordinate 171,917 downwards.
AAAAAAGAAAAGGGGAAGGAAAACGAAATACGAAGGAAAACAACGTCAAAAACTACATATATCAATTATTCGAAGCATTTATTGATGGCATAGGATATACATTATATAAATACATATATATACCACATATATATACATATACATATATGCATATATATATATTGTGTGTGTGTATGTATATATATGTATATATAGGTATATGTATTGGTACAATAATTAGCGGCAAGCAAATAAATAAAACATCGATTGTTCTCAAACATGGAATTCAAATGTAAACCAGATATTAAAAGTCATTTGGTATAAAATGCAATATACTTTTTCGATCACACGCTCCGACTTATCAATTTATCGATCTTTGTAAAACAGATTAAAAAAAAAACAAATAGGTGGGCAGCGACCTTTCAACTCGATATTCCCATCCATATCCATATCCACGATTGGGAGTCTAACAATTATCTAGCTGAATGACAGACAAGTATGTCATTCAGCCTGATAACTATATATATATATATATATATATCTTCCATATCTATATAAATGAACCTTTGAACCTTTGAACCTTCGACACCTATTGGCATGATATATATCATACCAAAAGGTGTGACCTTATAAGACAGAATAGTTTTATGGATCTGGAGGTGGATGTGTATGGCATCAGGGCTTTCTAGATCTAGATTTCTAGGACAGTTAATATACGGTCACACCTTTTATAATATATATCAAAGTATGGGCTCAATCTAAGAGAAAGCTTTTTAACGGATACGAATACGGATAAGGTTACGGATATGGAAATGGATATGGATACGAATATGGATAAGAATGCGGATATGGATAAGAATACGGATACGGATACGAATATGGATATGGATATGGATATGGATATGGATATGGATATGGATATGTATATGGATATGGATATGGATATGGAAACGGATACGGATATGGATATGGATATGGATATGGATATGGATATGGATATGGATATGGTTATGGATATGGATATGGATATGGATATGGATTTCTATGGGTATATGCATTCCCCTCTAATAGACGGTCACACCTTTTTTGGAAAACCTTTTGAATCATAGTACATATATGTATATGGTATGCATATATGTATGGATAGTCACTGCTGGGACGGAACTCGGGATGCGTCTCGACGCCCGGATGGATCACGTTTTGAGCGCCCGATTCGATTCGAGATGCTTCTTGAGGGCCCGCTGCTGCTGCTGCTGCTGCTCGGACTGATGGCAGCGCAGGAGGTTCCAATAGGCGCGCCTGTACTCGGAGCTCATCAGGACATAGATCAGCGGATTGATGCAGGTGGTCAGATAGATCAGCAGATAGCCCATTATGTTGAAGACGTGCACATCGTTGGCGCTCTTCCAGATCTTGGCCACCGTTATCGGCAGATAGCAGATGACGAACCACACAAATATCACCAATATCATCTTGAGCAGACGCCGATCCTTGACGCTCATCCGACCCGGATAGATCGACGAGGCGTTCGAGGTATTACCCATGGACACATAGTGCGATTTCCGTGGACTGAACCGGGTGAACGAGGTGCGCAGCGATGTGGTGATTGGATTCTTTCTGCCAGACGAAAGAGAGAGAGCGAGACAGCGAGAGAGGGGCAGAGAGAGGGAGAGAGAGAGGGGGTTAGATTATACAGTTCGCAAATAAACAAATATTTGCCCAATTCCCGAGAGTCTACAAAATTTGTTTGCACGCAAAATGTAAATTTCAATATTTTTATCTGGCAAAGATACGACTTGACCCCCATGTGATAATACCAGGCAGTCCGATAATCTATTGCGGTTTTTTTTTATAGCGAACTACAGAAGTCGCTTGATTAAGATAACGAAAAGCAATTCATTTCATTTAAAACATAGAAAATTCCTAGAAATAGACTGTTTGTACTTATATTTACAATGAGGTCTAACTCGTGTAGGATTTCTGAAGAGAAAGTTGTTCATTTGAGATCAGAAGTAAATAGAAGAGAAGAAGATGAGATGCCCTTTTCTCTCTATCATAAGTCCCTTGGGTTTCAAATTGATATTTGCAAGTTGGTTGTAAATTGACATGTACATGTTAAATATAGTCGCAGGCTACTTTCGAGTTGCGGCTCATTTCTCTCTATCTTAAGTCTTTTAGGATTCAAATTGCCATTTGCAAGTTGGTTGTAAGTTGACATATACATGTTAAATATAGTTACAGGCTAATTTCTCCCTTTTCTCTCTATCATTGTAAGTTGACATGTACATGTTAAATATAGTCGCAGGCTATTTTCTCCCGTTTCTCTCTACCATAAGTCCCTTGGGTTTCAAATTGCGATTTGCAAGTTGGTTGTAAGTTGACATGTACTTGTTAAATATAGTCGCAGGCTACTTTCGAGTTGCGGCCCATTTCTCTCTATCATAAGTCCCTTGGATTTCAAATTGCAATTTGCAAGTTGGCTGTAAGTTGACATGTACATGTTAAATATAGTCGCAAGCAACTTTCTCCCTTTTCTTTCTATCATAAGTCCCTTGGATTTCAAATTGCGATTTGCAAGTTGGTTGTAAGTTGACATGTACTTGTTAAATATAGTCGCAGGGTACTTTCTCCCTTTTCTCTCTATCTTATGTCTCTTGGGTTTCAAATTGCGATTTGCAAGTTGGTTGTAAGTTGACATGTACATGTTAAATACAGTCGCAGGCTACTTTCGAATTGCGGCCCATTTCTCTCTATCATAAGTCCCTTGGATTTCAAATTGCAATTTGCAAGTTGGCTGTAAGTTGACATGTACATGTTAAATATAGTCGCAAGCAACTTTCTCCCTTTTCTTTCTATCATAAGTCCCTTGGATTTCAAATTGCGATTTGCAAGTTGGTTGTAAGTTGACATGTACTTGTTAAATATAGTCGCAGGGTACTTTCTCCCTTTTCTCTCTATCTTATGTCTCTTGGGTTTCAAATTGCGATTTGCAAGTTGGTTGTAAGTTGACATGTACATGTTAAATACAGTCGCAGGCTACTTTCGAATTGCGGCCCATTTCTCTCTATCATAAGTCCCTTGGATTTCAAATTGCAATTTGCAAGTTGGCTGTAAGTTGACATGTACATGTTAAATATAGTCGCAAGCAACTTTCTCCCTTTTCTTTCTATCATAAGTCCCTTGGATTTCAAATTGCGATTTGCAAGTTGGTTGTAAGATGACATGTACATGTTAAATATAGTTGCAGGCTAATTTCTCCCTTTTCTCTCTATCTTAAGTCCCTTGGATTTAAAATTGCTATTTACAAGTTGGTTGTAAGTTGCCATGTACATGTTAAATATAGTTTCGAGTTGCGGCCCATTTCTCTATTTCTTAAGTCTTTTAGGATTCAAATTGCAATTTGCAAGTTAGTTGTAAGTTGACGTGTACATGTTAAATACAGTTGCAGGCTACTTTCTCCCTTTTCTTTTTATCTAAGTCCCTTGGGTTTCAAATTGCGATTTGCAAGTTGGTTGTAAGTTGACATGTACATGTTAAATATAGTCGCAGGCTATTTTCTCCCTTTCTTTCTATCATAAGTCCCTTGGATTTCAAAATGCGATTTGCAAGTTGGTTGTAAGTTGACATGTACATGTTAAATGTAGTTGCAGGCTACTTTCTCACTTTTCTTTTTATCTTAAGTCTCTTAGGTATCGAATTGTGATTTGCAAGTTGGTTGTAAGTTGGCATGTACATGTTAAATATAGTCGCAGGCAACTTTCTCCCTTTTCTTTCTATCATAAGTCCCTTGGATTTCAAATTGCGATTTGCAAGTTGGTTGTAAGTTGACATGTACATGTTAAATATAGTCGCAGGCTACTTACGAGTTGCGGCTCATTTCTCTCTATCTTAAGTCTTTTAGGATTCAAATTGTGATTTGGGAGTTGGTTGTAAGTTGACATGTACATGTTAAATATAGTTGCAGGCTAATTTCTCCCTTTCTCTCTATCATAAGTCCCTTAGGTTTCGAATTGCGATTTGCAAGTTGGTTGTAAGTTGACATGTACATGTTAAATATAGTTGCAGGCTACTTTCTCCCTTTTCTCTCTATCTTATGTCTCTTGGTTTCAAATTGCGATTTGCAAGTTGGTTGTAAGATGACATGTACATGTTAAGTATAGTTGCAGGCTACTTTCTCCCTTTTTATCATAAGTCCCTTGGATTTCAAATTGCGATTTGCAAGTTGGTTGTAAATTGACATGTACATGTTAAATATAGTCGCAGGCTACTTTCGAGTTGCGGCCCATTTCTCTCTAGCTTAAGTCTCTTAGGTTCGAATTGCGATTTGCAAGTTGGTTGTAAGTTGACATGTACTTGTTAAATATAGTTGCAGGCTACTTACGAGTTGCGGCCCATTTCTCTCTAGCTTAAGTCTCTTAGGTTTCAAATTGCGATTTGCAAGTTGGTTGTAAGTTGACATGTACATGTTAAATATAGTCGCAGGCTATTATCTCCCTTTTCTTTTTATCATAAGTCCCTTGGATTTCAAATATCGATTTGCAGGTTGGTTGTAAATTGACATGTACATGTTAAATATAGTTGCAGGCTATTTTCTCCATTTCCTTTCTATCATAAAACACTTAGATTTCAAATTGTGATTTGCAAGTTGGTTGTAAGTTGACATGTACATGTTAAATATAGTCGCAGGCTACTTTCGAGTTGCGGCCCATTTCTCTCTAGCTTAAGTCTCTTAGGTTTCAAATTGCGATTTGCAAGTTGGTTGTAAGTTGACATGTACATGTTAAATATAGTCGCAGGCTACTTTCGAGTTGCTGCCCATTTCTCTCTAGCTTAAGTCTCTTAGGTTTCAAATTGCGATTTGCAAGTTGGTTGTAAGTTGACATGTACATGTTAAGTTTAGTTGCAGGCTACTTACGAGTTGCGGCCCTGCTCCAGCTGGGTCTGGGATTTGTTGACTGTCGCATCGGCAGTGGCTGGACCCGTTGCTGGAGCGGATCCAGAAACCGAATGCTTATTGTTGGCGAGATTATTGTCCTGCAGCACGACATTGGCATCGATGGGCACCTCCTGCTTGATGCTGTACGAGATGGGAAAACTCTCCGAGGAGGCGTTGTCATCGATGTAGGCCAGACTCTCGGCGACCACAAAGGGACGCGATGTGCCGGAGTCGTCATCTTTGTTCTGCTCCGCCTGCTTATCCTTGCTCTTGGCCTTGCCTTTGTCCTTTGGCTTGTCGGCGACCGGCGGCTTCTGTGTCTGCGTGGGCATTTGTATGGGCGGCGTTATGGCCAGCTCGGAGCTCTTGGCGCCCGCCCGCATCGCCGCCTGGCGCACCAGCAGAAAGATTCGTGCATAGCAGATGACAATGCAGACGCAGGGCAGCATGAAGGCGGCTATGAAAAGGAACTCCTTGGGCGAACGATCGTACTTATCGTGCAATATCGAACAGGAGCCGATGCTCGTGTCCAGGCCAAAGCGGCCCCAGACGCCGCGCCACGTGGGTATCATAATCGAGAACGTGACCAGCCAGGTGCCCGCGACCATGAGAGCCAAATATCGACGCTGATAGATGCTGTTCCGGGAGGTAGGAGAAATGGGTATCAAGGAGCATGGATAAGGATTCATCACCTACCGTGGATACTGGCGCGGATGGGCAATGATGATGTACCGATTGATGGTGATCAGCGAGACGGAGAGCAGCGATACGGCCAGCAGGCCATAGCGGAGCAGCGGAAAGAGCCGGCAGAGCAGATCGCTGTGCGTCCAGGCGCGCTCCTTGAAGGTGGACGCGGCCAGCGGCAGATTGAAGCAGCCAAAGAGCAGATCCGAGCAGGATAGATTTATGATAAATATCGCCGTCGAATTACGGGTCTGTTTGCCGCGCGAGAGTGCGACAATGGTCAACAGATTGCCGGGCACACCGACAATGATGAACACAATGCAGGCGATCCATGCGAATGTCAGCAGCTCGTCCGAGTAGCCCTCGAAGAGCTCGTTCTCCTGATCCATGCTGCCGCTGCTCCGGTTGGCGCCGCCAGCCTTGCGGGCCAATGCCAGAGGCTGGGCCACAGCACCGGGCACGCCGAGCAGCTGGATGTGGCCCTGCGCCTGGCTATCCAACTGATGAATCATGATCCGGCACGCTCTGGACTTGTGCCCGTGTTATTTGTGACTGGTCGCGGGTTGCCGGCCGGGTGTGCGGGTTGCGGGTTGCGGGATTGGGATTGGGTGTGCGCAGCCAAGGAATGCGGCGTTTCAAACTATGACGCGCTCGTTCCTGCGCCGATTTTTGTACTAAACTAAATTCTATATATCCACACTAGCCCAAATAGCCAAGCATCCAGCGAAGAAATTAACAAATACAACAACAACAACAACAACAACAACAGCATCAAGTGTGCTCGGTGAGCTGCTTGTGTGGGCATGCTCGACCGCAAAGATACCCTGCAAAGATACCCATGCAACATTTGTCGCTAACGTCGAAAGTCCTGTGGCTCGATGGATACCAAATTTTCAGACTCTAGCTTTGTCAGGCATGCCCGACTGCTCATATACCCTGCGCTCGAATACTTCATTTCAATATATTTCGAGAAATTTCCACGTGATCTAACCGAAACATTTGTCGCTAACGTTGAAAGTTCTGTGGCTAGGCGCATACCAAATTTCCCAACTCTAGCTCAGGCAGTTCCCGAGTTATCTGGGTTATATCAGTCAAGGGAACCGATACTTGGGTCAGTATAACAATATATACTTTACATATACTTCAGGCGATTGAGGCGAAGACTTGTTGCTCAGCTGCAAAATGAATTTCAAAACTTTAGTTCGAATGGTTCCAGAGATCTTTAGGTTATTAAAGATTAACGATGGGATATTGAAGATTCTTTGATCAATCGATGGATTTCTCTAGATTTCGAATGGTTACAGGGTATTGGGAACGAAACGATACGAAACTTTCGAAAAGGAAAACAACAACAAAAACGTTTTTTTTTCTTTTTTGTTTTTTTTTTTTTATTGTATACAACAATTGACTTCATCATCGGGTAATTTGAAATGAGCGGAGCGCTTTGTTTACATTGTTCTTATATTTTGGCCTTTTCTAAAAATTTTTTTGATTTCGCTTTTCGTATTGTTTCTTTTTCCGAATTTGTTCAAATGGAACAGAAACCAGGGCTAACTGCACGGCCGAAAGAACGCCCAAAGTTGAATGGAAACACATTTGATTTGCGCGTTGCCCTGGCATTTTGTTGGTCTCTCTCGCGATTTTCAAATAGAATATTTTCAATTCTTTCGAGTTCCAGGCAATGGGCATGCAGCTTCCTCCGCCTGGCTGCCCATAATATATGGCTGGGCATGCTAGCCAAGACCGCAATCAAAAGAAAGAGCATAAATTTTGTCGGTATTTATACACACATACCAACCGCAATAAAGAAAACTGCACAATTTACAGGGTATTCGATCTTGGGAACAACAAATACTTATAGACAACTCCACGAGTTTCGACTTTCTTATCGAGTATTGCCTCTTGATTCCCAATAATGTAGAGTATATGTTGTAGGACCCGAGTATGCCCATAGCTTTGCTATTTACAGGGTATACATCGAATGTTAGCTAGATTTGGACTAACTTTACTTATAGATTACAGGGAATAAGACATTAAATACTTAAAGAAAGCTGTCAGACAAATCCGGCTAATGGAGTACTTTTATAGGGTATATGCACCAAAGAGAAACTCTTTTATATGAAGAACATTTCAAGAAAAGCATATACATGAGTAATATATAGGGTATATGCCCCACATAGAAACTTCTCTTTATCAGACAAGTATTCCAGGAATATCCTAACCTGAAGAGTACTTAAATATAACTACGGATTGATTAGAAAGTAAACTTGACTAATTTATAGGGTATATTGCTTTGGGAGTATGGCATTTATAAGGAACTAAATAAGTATAAGGCATATAGATTATAGCTGAGCGTATATACATATATAGATACATAAAGTCTATTTTAGTTATAGAGAACATGGGAGTATCTTACGCCCTTCTATGTGTAACCCCTGCGAATGACTGGGCCCGTTTTCCAGCTAAATAAATGTACGCCCCGCGTGACCCCCACGCGATCTCCGGGCGACCGAGCGACCGAGCGACCAAAGAACCGAGCACGATGGCGTCAGAGCAGATCGATTCGATTTGGGAACTGCCAGTAGCCGGGTGGCAAACGATCTCCCTCGTCCGCTCGTTTAATGCCAGCGTCATCTTAATTAATTAATGAAGCAAACATTTAAAAAGAAAGAATGAAAAAGAAAAAACCAAAACGAGCAAAAAAAAACAACAACAAAATAGTCACCGAGCGCAGAGCGCAGAGAGGGGCTGTCGTAACGGTCGCTGGACTGGGTGCGGGCCAGCTCCCGGGTTCATTGAGTAGAGCGCTGCAGCGGCAACGGGGTACACTAATGGGCATGTGAACGAGAGTGAGAGTGAGAGTGCTCTGTGTGTGTGGGAGAGAGAGTGCCTGTGTGTGTGTGTGTGTCGTTTACAACTGAGTCGCATGAAAAAGTCTTTGGCAACAATTGAAAATTGACCGGCAACGCCCGCAGCTCTCATTAGCCAACAGCTCTCTCTCTCTCTCACACACATACACACACACGCACACACTCGTGCATATATATAGATAGTGTGTTTATATATATATAGTTTGATATGCGCTTGGCATCGATAGCCAACTGACCGCTAATCAGATGCCCTTTTGAGCAAACAGAACGCATTGAGCTCTATGCAATTAAAGAGATACACACACACACACACTCGCTCTCTCTCTATCTCTCTCGCTCTCGCACACACTCCAATATTTATCTATAAACGATCGTGTTCTTCGCACCATAAACAAACGCGGCCGTCTACTCGATTTGTGTAAACATTTGTGAAATACTTGGTGGAGCAACCCGAAGCCAAAGACAAACTCGAAACCAAAATCACCCCCTTCCCCTACCCCCTCCCCCTAGCCATTCCCCCTTCCCTATACGCTGCTGCCGAGCCTTATCAATATCAATTCAAGCAATGCGTGTAATTCCGGGTACTCAAAGACAGTCACAGTACAGTGAACGCACACATCAATGGACTAGACAAACAAAGATCAAGTTTGTTGTTGTTGTTGCTATATATTATATTTCAGTTCTTTATAAGCGATATGTAATATACGTTGGAAACCAATTGGATGGATTGAACGCAAAAGCTGATTGCAATTGATTTCCATCGATTTTCCACCGTCGCGTGTGGAAAAGAATACGAAAACAAATTGCCAAGTTTCAAAGTAAATTGTTAAATTTAATGAACAAAATGCGAAACTAGAAGAATTTTAAAAATATTCACATAACCAAAACAGGAATAACTAAAACTAAGTGAAGACTAATCAAATATGGGATAGACAAATACTTATCTAGCGACTAGTAAGAAGCTTGATCTTAACCTAAACATGATCCAAGCGCGTGCAGTTCAGCATATAGGGCTGGCCGTCGGGCAGAAAGAGGGTTACTTGGACCGTGCCATCTGGATTCTCGAGATCATCCGTTTCCATGATGTCCAGCTCGGTTTCGGTTAACATGGGCTCCACAGCTGAATGCAATTTCGCATCCGGATTACCAGCCGGTTCATAGCTCCTGATGTACTCCTCTAGATCATCTCCGTACGCTCGGATATTCTCAGCTTTTGGGTTGTAGTCAAAAAAAAAAAGTGAAAACCAGTTTAATCGGTAGCTCCGATCACTCGGAATATATCCTTTACGCTAGGGACATACCATCAAAGTTGTATCCTTTGACAGCTGCTGCTGGGCTTTCACAGGTGGCCAACTGATGTGCTGAACTTGTCCTGGTAACTGGCTTAAATGGATCAACGGCTATGCTGCCCGTCCACTTTGGAGCCATTGTTTCGCTGTTCAGCTGACTCGCCGAACGAGATGTGGCCTCAGGGCCGGACAGCCGGGTTGCTGAATGAAGTTTCAAGTCGGGAATATAGCTGGCGGGGTCTGCCGACTGTGCGGTCGGTCGTGAATTGAGCACTGGCATACATGTATAATTGTAGGATCCAAGTGGAAGATCAGGTCGCGGCAACATCAGGTCAGTTGCCGAGTGGAATTCCACGTCGGAAAAAGATGAAGACGGTTGCAGGAATTCCGGCAACGACACATAAGATGATGAAGATAATTCTATTTCAGGAACATTTCCATCTGCTGTGGCCAATTTGGCGCCGGCAATATCCGAAGATGATTGTGCAGCTTCCATCAAAGATATGTGATTCGCAGAGCCACATTTCATGCCTGCCCATTTCTGGCCTGGCTGGAACAGCCGAGATGCTGATGCAAACGGGGCGAAGGGAACACTTCGATATGGTTGAGCTGCTGGTTCAAACCCAACGTTGCCTTCAGTCAAGGAGAGATCGGTTGCTGAGCCAAATTCAACGTCGTGCATGCTTGCGATATTCTCTGGCTGTTCGGTTCCAGCGATCGAATGCTCGCAATATCCACTTGAAGGATTTAGTTTGGCCGCGTTTGGGAAACACAACGAAGGTTTGGCTTTTATTTCCTTCATATCAATGTTTAGGTCAGACAATTCAGATCTTTTCAGTGAAAGTTGCCTTCCAGCGTAGGTTTCGGCAAGTTTCATAATCTCTTCCGAAATCCGGCGAGTTTGGGAAGGAACCTCCTTCGTAATCGTATCATCCGGTTGTGGGACTTCACTAATCAATATCTTATTTGACAGCCGAGTTTCCCGCTTAAAGTTGCTCACAAGCGTATCCGAGGATGACTCAGAGCAGTCTACCAATGATATTAAATCTTCTGACAGTGCATCCTTATCGATTCCTTGAATCATTGAAAGCTCTAAAGATGCCTCAACATTTGCAAATAGTTCGGTCTCTTCATTTTCTGGGGCGTTGAGAGTTGGGAGACCCTTTAGTGGAGCTCCACTGTCATTTAGGTTGGTTTCCTTAATATTTTGTTTATAGGCTTTAAAGAAATCTGTCTCTGGGATCTTGAATGACCCAATAGGATTATTATATCGAAGGACTGCAGTGACCCAATTGTCATCTTCCTGCGCGGTTTTGTGTCCTTTGAAAGAGTCCTTATTCGAGATCTTTAATAAATTTGCAAACTGTTCTTGCCATAAGTCATCGTCTCCTTCGTTATTAAAGGTTTCTTCCGATTGAAATGGAGCAACATCTTGAGCAGCTGTAATTGAGTCTTTGATGTCGTCCCGATCCATTTGCTCAGTTTCTCCAGTCTTGACAGGTTCCTCTATAGCCTGTTCTGGCAATAATTGATCATTTTCATCCACAGATAGAATAGCTTCTGGAGATTCTGTGAGACTGTAGTCGATATTTTGAATCTGGGCAGATGTCTCAAGGCAGTCTACAATTGATCTAAGATCTTCTGACTCAGCTTCCTTTTTGATTTCCTTTATCATCGGAAGTTCTTCAGTTTCTGATAATTCGGTAACCGATATACAACCCAACTGAGCTTCTACCTCGGGATCTTGGTTGTTTGATGGTTTCGGATCAGCATTAACCCATATGACATCGCAATCGGGTTCTTCAATCTGGAAAGGTTTTTCAACAGTATGTAAATTAGCAAGCTCTGCTTGCAAAGTCTCCTTTTCTGCTGCTGGCTCAAATGGAAAATCCTCTTCCGAGGATTCACTGAATTCTGACTCTGTTTCCAAGATGTCGGAGACGTCTATGCATGAGGTAAAATATTCGGACTCTTCAATCATGAAAAATTCTTCAGATTCTTGCAGGCATATAGACAGATCAGAAGAATCGGAAACTGATATAAAGTCTTCTTCTTCTTCTTCTTTCATAGTTCCCACTATCTCGGCATCTTCAATCCTAATGGGTTCCACAACAGCATCCGAGATCGGTAAGAAATGATTCCGCTGCTCTTCTGTTTCTTCAATCTGGAGAGGCTCTTCATCAGATAATGCCTCATCATTTTGCTCAATTAAATAAGTTTCTTCCGATTTAATAAAAACCATTTGTTGCGGCTTTTCATCATATTGTTGTGGGGCGTTTATCTCGAATCCGAAAGATTGTACGCTATTCTTCTGCTGAATTTTCAAAACTTTGTCCGATTCCAGAACGCCTTCGAGTTGTACCGTCTGGGGTATTAATCGTCCCAGAGATCCTTCAATTCGTGGAGACGAGCATAACCCTCTAATCGTCCCAATTAGCCATTTAAGGAACTTTACAGAGCCAGCACACAGCGTATAGGTCAACATCTCAGCGACGCCAGCCGTCAGACACAGAAAATAGACTAACCAGAGCAATTGGCCAGCTAGATTGAGATTGACCCAGATGACACGATTCACCCCATTGTAAATTCTCTCATAACGCAGATAGACGGTCCTGGGATTGTCGTAAGCCACAATGCTGAAGCTTTTGGTCAGTTGGATCCAAAATAGCGGTGATTCCCTCTCGTCCTGCCGCTCAACTTGCTGCGCTTCTTTGATATCCGAATCCACTTTGTTTCCATTCTGGACATGTTCCAAACCATCTCCATAGGGATTGAAGTGCATTTGCACTGGACGTTCCACAAAATCTGTCTGATCGATCTGTTCAATGTCCGGCGGATCGAAGACGTCGGGGACTGCGATGTGAACGCTATATTGAGGTCCTCGCAGTCTTAACCATACATGCACAACCGGACTGTATAGAGGGGAAAAGAACCACAGAACATATGAGGTTAGAACTAACCAATCCATTTTTGCGCCTCAAGTCAAAAATGAACCAAAATTTTCGTTTCTCTTTCCTTTTTTTTTGATTGAAAAAATTCAAGCGATGTTTACTGAATTTATGCTGACAACGGAGACACAACTGAACACACGGTGGACTTCCTGGAATTTCTTCTTACTTCAAATTTCTTCTTCTTTTCAGACTTTCCCATTTCATGGAATCATGAATGTGAGAAATGCTCCCATTCATGCAGCTTTTGCAGCCAAGCAAATGAACTGAAATGTTAACGAGGTGGCAACTCTGTGGCAACAATCGGTAGGTCCAATTGGAATTGGCGTCCTTAACGCGTTGGAATAACTTAATTCTTCATTAATTGAATGCTCACGAATAAGCTAAATCAAAATAATCTCAAATTGACAAACTATTTTTAATCAACGTTCAAAGTCTCGTATTTCATTTGAAGTTTGTCAAACCAAATTGGCAAACTGAGCAAGCGCAAATGTTACTCAAAATGGCGACATCCTAGAAAGCCAGGGCAGATTACCGTAAATACTGGCAAAATATACCAAACACAAGTGCCAAGCGATAATGCAGCCCTGCGTACATTCCTGTAATGCACTCGGTCATGCTCCAACGTTGCCATCCTATGCTCCTGAGAATGACAGCGTGTGGAGCTGATGTATAACATTTCATAGATACATGTGTACTTATTTGCAGGTAAACAAAAATAGGTTAACAGAGAGTTTGGCCATATACAATCGTAATATTTAATGCATATTCCAGTCGATGCTTTCCAGTGCTGCAAAATTGAGAAAAACTATTGCGGCAGACAGCATGACAGGATAACGTTATCTGAAGTGCAGGGCACATGACACCCTCTAGTTAGGTATTGTTATGGGGTATAAGTATAAGCATATGCATATGTGTATATATGCATGTGTTTATTTATGATTGAGTATGCGCTTCACTATGCAATAGTTGCTTATGTCTTTGCTGATGAGAATGGTAAATTGCGCGCCGCGTCGCGTTTCGTTGTGCGTATCGCCTATCTACATATAAGAAAATAAAAACAATACGCAAACAAAAACTCGCACACACACACACAGACAGACAACATGCATGCAGTATCTAACGCGATCGGCAATCGCATGTGCCCCCGCCGCCCTCTGCAATGCTGCCTGACAAATATGTACAATAACAACAAAAACAGTAATCGCGAGCAGAGAGCGTACGGTCAATGAGAGCAAACGTGCGCGCGACAGAAAGAGAGAGCGTATGTGTGTGTGTGTGTGTGTGTGCCTGTAGAGCGAAATTGTCAACAGCCAACGGCGAATATCAATTGACAGCGACGACGGACGTCGACAGAGCTGCCGCCCCAAAAGCGGGCACTCGATAATGTGCAGTCGTCGTAGACAAACGCAGAATATACGAGCGCGCAGTCGAACACCATTTAACCGTTACAGTTAGTTTGCTTTCGTGCGTTTTGTTTTGATCGCGCTCTTCCCTTGAAGAATTGTGGCTGATATATTTTTATTTTTTATTTTTGCTTGTTTCTTGTTCTCATTTTTGTTGTGGACAACGTGACAAATGCGTTTGTGTGTGTTGTGTGTGCTTGCAACAAATTTTACCTGAATATGCGAAAGTCTGCAAAATGCTTGAATCCCAAATGTATTAGTCATGATCGCGAACGCTTGTTGCCGCACTTTTGAATCATCCGACAGGCCCCCTGCCCCCTGGCCCCTGGCCCTTACTCAATGCGCTCAGCATTCGTGAATAACCCGGCGGCAGCAGCGAGCGCAAATCGTTAACTGTTTACATTGCTCAGAGCTGGGCTAAGTTCAGTTCAGTTCAGTTCACCTGAGTGAAGTTTGGCTCAGTTATTACTCATAAGCACCTGAACGCGCTTGGGCCTTGGCATCGCAGCGAAATTTTCCCGTCTAACAGCTGCGATTACGTGAAACAATAAACAATCTGATGTCTGATAAGCACTGCGGTTCGTCTAACTTTGTGATTTGTGATTTGTGAGCGATCCAGTGATCGGTGATCGGTGATCGGTGATCGTTAAGCGGATCGTGAATGTCAGCACAGCTGGGACAAGTTGTCTACCCAACCCACACCAATCGCATGTGCCACACCAGAAAGCCAGGTGAGTTCTCTGGGCTGATAAGATAAGTACATAACTATCGCAAACAACAAACTGACTTCTTCGGTGTGCGGACATGGCGTATACGTAACATTTGTCTGCCGGATCCAACAATGTGCCTAATCCCTTAGATCTAAAGTCCTCAGGTTAAATGTTCAGATATTGCGTATACGTAGCTAATGAACCTTTATTCGATTCAAGTTTCTTCCTGGCAAATGAATCCTAAAGCCCAAGGAATCCCCTGTTCTACTCCTTGAAATATATATATGATAGCTATATGAATTTAATGAAGAATGACAAATTTGATGTAGAAATAATTCGCATTGCAGAACTTATCATCTCACAATTCTAGAAGCGTCAGCTTCTCAGTAATACCCATGAATATGATTAGGTTCCCACATTCTCGTACGCATTCGCGACAGCCTCGTCGATTCATTCGAGACATTCGAGAAAAGGAGAAGTAAATAAAAAATCTGCCTTGGATTTTGCGTAAACAATAACAATACTTCACATACAAGGCTAGAATTTCCGAGTTGTTTTATATCGTGATTTGATATTTTGTTCATTCTGATAGAAGATAAAAATGCGATAGATTGGCGATAGCCTGACGAAACTCTTAGGTCTCTCTACACACAATGATTCATGCCTTTTCGCATGTAAAAGTTATCGAAATGTTTCGTTAAGTTTGGAAAAAGGTTCTATTCGGGATTGTATATATAAGAAGATGGAAATGCGATAGATTGGCGATAACTGGACGAAACTCTTAGGTCTCTCTACACACAATGATTCACCTAAAAGTTATCGAAATGTTTCGTTTAGTTTGGAAACGCTTCTATGTCAGGCCTGTTTATATAAGAAGATAGAAAAGCGATAGATTGGCGATAGCCTGACGAAACTCTTAGGCCTCTTCACAGACAATAACTCATGCTTTTTCGCATGTAAAAGTTATCGAAATGTTTCGTTAAGTTTTGAAAAGCTTCTATGTCGGGGTTGTATATACCTTTGGTTGGGAAGAAGATAGAAAAGCGATAGATAATTGATACGCAATATACTCCCATCTGTCAGGCTTTGATTGTTTATAGCTCGAGAAGATAGAAAAGCGATAAAAAAGCAATATGCAATGTGAAAGAAGTCCCTTGTGAAGTAGACCCCACTTACAGGGTATCTCTCACACCCTACCGATCCACAGCTAGCATATATTTCTGTGATATATATATACATGTACATATATATAACTGGGCGTCAGCTAATACTGAGAAGTAAAGTAATGCGAAAAGTGTTCCGGCATGATGTCTCATGCATACACAGTTATGTGTATATGTATGTGTATATACATGTGTATATGTATGTGTATTATTTGATGTGGTGCACACTCAATTAATTAAGGTTCGGCGCTGATCTTTGCACCCGCAGCTACTGAGTGCTGTGTGTGACCTCTTTAAATTATTTAATTGACACTAATTTATTGTAGTCCAAAGAAAACAAAACTCGCCAACGGGTGATGCCACAAAAAGGGACTGCGGCTGCGGACGGGGGGGAGTGCGGCCCGGAACGGCCCGGTACGGCTCCCGGGTTGCACCGAACTTGAGCTGCCAGCTGCCAGTCGCCAGTTGGCAGTTGTCCGTGCTCGGTTGTCGTACGATCGGTTGGTGCTTTTTTTTTCTTCATCTTTTTTATTTTTTTTGGGTGGACAAGTGTTAAGGGTTAACCGGGACCCGATCAGGTAGAGCTACGTGCCATTGGAGCCTGCCCCAAGCTGAAAAGTATTCATGTGCATCTCTCTCTCTCTCTCTCTCTGAACTCGCGTTATCTTGCAGCATGAATGACGACACAACAGCGAGTCCCAGTCCGGGCTATGGCGATTATATGCTGTCTGCGGCACCGACGGACGCAGCGGGCGGCCTGGATGCTGTGGACGAAAGCGGGTAGGTTGCCCTCGACCCTATCAGCGCCAGCTGCTGGTTAATTATAGCGCTGTGTGAGAGGTCCGATAAGCGATCGTTAATATTACGCGGCCCATTTCAAGCGCCGCTCAACACAATCCCCCACAACAAGCTGATTGCGGGCCCCCATTCCGACAAACGATCGTCCAGAGGATCGTAACGGATCGGATCGGCTGTGAACAATCGCTGGCGTCTCTTGGCCAACGGAACTGCGTCTTCGACGGCGACTGCGACTGCAGATATGATATGAAGGCGTCGGGCTAAAGGTCGATCACGATCACTTCAAGGATCAGCGCTGCGATCGCCTCAACTAACGAAATGCCAAAGATTGAAGCCTTTCATAATTTTGTTCTCTATCATTTGCAGCTTCTCGCAATCGCTGTTGACCTTTGCGGCGATCATGACCTTTCTGATCATGATCGTCGGCATTTGTGGCAACTTTCTAACCGTTGTCGCGCTCCTCAAGTGCCCCAAGGTGCGCAATGTGGCCGCCGCCTTTATCATCAGGTAGGTTCAAAGCTCAAAAAACATGCCGCGATCAATTGACTTCATTAAGCTAATCAAACTGAATTAAAGAGGGCTAAGAATAGGCAGAAAAATCAAATATATTTTATTAATTATATAATCTTAACGCTAAAAACAAACATTTATCTGCAGCCAACTTAACTAGCTATGTGATGAAAAGAGAGCGAGAGAGAGGTAGAGAGAGAGAGCGTGTGTGTGAGCTTTAATTCGAGGGCTGCAAAGATAAAGTTGGCGTTTCGGTTCACGATTGGAACTAGTTCAAAATGCTCGTTTATTTACAAGCTTTTTGAAGGAGTTATGTTTAGATAAGCTTTAGAGAAAAGTTTCGGGTTCGATTCGGTTTATGTTAAGAGCTATCAAATGATTTGCACTCACTTATGCGTATACCCTGTAATTGTTTGTGCAGCCTTTGCATTGCGGATCTGCTGTTCTGCGCCTTGGTGCTGCCCTTTCAGGGTCTGCGCTTCGTCCAGGGCACCTGGCGGCATGGCCCGGTGCTCTGCCGGCTGATCCCGTTCATCCAGTACGGCAACATTGGGGTCTCGCTGCTGTGCATTGCGATGATCACGATCAATCGGTACGTGATGATCACCCACCATGGCTGCTATGCACGGATCTATAAGCGGCACTGGATCGCGATCATGATCGCCGCCTGCTGGCTGGTCTCCTACGGAATGCAGCTGCCGACGCTGCTTGGCGCGTGGGGTCGGTTCGGCTACGATGCCCGGCTGCAGACGTGCTCGATAATGAGCGACGCGCACGGGCACAGCAGCAAGACGACGCTGTTCATAACGGCCTTTGTGATACCCTGCTTGGTGATCATAGCTTGCTATGCGAAGATCTTCTGGGTTGTGCACAAGTCCGAGCAGCGGCTGAAGCGGCACGCCAACAAACAGAACTCCATACCCAACAATCTTCGGCCAGTGGCCGGAACGGCCGCTGCGACTCCCGCTGGCCAGGATGGGGCCACAGTGCAGCCGGCGGCCAGTCGTGTGTCCACCGACAGCAGCAGCTACTCGACGGATGTGCCCGAGGCTCTGACAGCTCCGGGCAAACAGCCGCCGCCGCCGTTGCAGCAGACGCGGGTCAAGGATCAGCGGGAGGTGCGCGCGAAGCGGAACGAATGGCGCATTACCAAAATGGTGCTGGCCATATTCCTGTCGTTCGTCATCTGCTATCTGCCCATCACGATTGTCAAGGTGGCCGACAAGGATGTGGTGCATCCCAGCCTGCACATCTTCAGCTACATCATGCTCTATCTGTCCGCCTGCATCAACCCGATCATCTATGTGATCATGAACAAGCAATACCGCAAGGCCTACAAGACGGTCGTCCTCTGCCAGCCGGCCAGGCTCCTGCTGCCCTTCGGCAAGACGAACGGGGCCAGCAGCGCCGCAGGTATGTACCATGATCTGGATGATTCAATTGCATGCGAACCACATCCACTAAGTCACGCTCTCCATTCGTTTTAGAGAAATGGAAAGATACCGGATTGAGCAACAACCACAGCCGCACCCTTGTCTCCCAGATGTCCGCCGGCGCAGCAGCAGCGGCAGCGGTGGCGGCGTCTGCAGCGCCGTCGGCGTCGGCGTCCGATTGCCAGACCTTGCCGGCGCCCAAAGCCGCGCCTCAGTCACTGGAGCTAATGTCACGCTGTCCAGATCTAATAAATCGAACGAATCCGTCACCATTGGTTACGCCCCCGCCGCCATCGGTAACGCTGGCGATGCCTCAACCGAGCTCCAACAGCAGCGGCAGCATCATCAGCAGCAGCAGCAGCCGGCTGCCGCTCAAGAAGAACAATCACTCCTACATCAACAACGGCTTCAACAGCAGCGGGCACAGCCAGAACAGCGCCGTTTATCGGCCCGCAGCTGGCTCCCCGCCGTCGGCGCCACTGCGTCGCATCACCATGGTGGGGGACGACATTATATTGGAGGAGGAGGAGCTGCCCGCAATGCCCAGTCCGACGTCGATGTCGACGGCGCTGTCAGTCAGCAAGGTAACCAAATCGCCCATCTACATGAACGTCAACAGTCCGAAGAGAAACCAATCTTATAGCGACAAGGCTTCGGTCAAGGATGCACTGCAGCTGGCATCGGTCCAATCGGACCTCGGCAAGGATCAGGAGGATGCTAGCAAAGTGCCCACAAAGTTTCCAAATCCAAAAGACTAACGAAATGCTTTAATTCCAAATATCGTAACTGTTACATTCCCCCCACCCGCCCCCAATTCCCCTCTTACTCCCTCCACTACGTACGTTATATATATATATATATATATAGTATATCGTACATATCGTTTAGCATATATCGTATATTCAATATCGACTACGGCATATTTATAGGCATATATATATCATAAGCAGTGTGCTCTCAATATCGTTTACGATATGTGTAGACAAATACGTTTGTCGTTTATAGTTTGACATGTGTGCCGTGAAACGTTTACGATAAGCCAAGTTATCAATATTGATGACGTTTATATAAATATGTATATCGTTTTCGACGTATTTACATCGTTTACATAATCGTTATCGTATATCGTACTCTCAATATCGATATGCATATCGTAACTGGTAGCTTGCATACATGTATTTGTATCGTAAATGGTAGAGCATGTACTCAGTCCCGTTTAAACGCATATATGTATATCGTAAATGGCACTCAATATACTTTCTGTACACATACAAATATCGTTAATGGTCTATTGTGCTCCCAATATCGTTTGTGGCACATTCATACATATGTATATCGTAATCGTAACCTACTTATAGATATTTATCGTTATCTGCACTTAGTATTAACCAGTCTATCTCCAAATCCCCCAAGCTCAAACTGTAAATGTTGTTCAATTCTTAAAATATGTTATCGATGCATAACCAACGGTAAAGTCCGTATCCGTATGTCCGATATAACGCATCCAACTCGAATTATGTTCCATTTCTTGAACATATATTCGCATTCGAAAACTGTTTAAATTGTAATGCATAACAACTTTGCTCTTTAAGAACTTGATTTTTGTACATTTCGATAACATGTTTGTCCTCTGTTAAGAGCTCATGTTAAAGTTCTTATGCTAAGCTCCCATGTTACAGTTGTGGGCAAGGAACACTCAATTGTCGATCGCTTTCGACTAGAGCCTATTTAATTATTTTTATACTATTTATACAATTGTAAACTATCTTCGTTTTTTTTTTCTCGTAACAATCGTGTTGAGCTTCGATTGGAGGGGGTTGGGGATCTATTGCGGACCTTGACCTCATTTGATAGCTAGATTGTTAACCCACAAAACATTCCATATTAACTATATCTGTAGCACTAACTAACTATATATGTTTGTTTGTACCTATCATAGATCGCTCGCACAATATATATATTTTATATATGGGCTGCACTGTAAAGCAATCGAATATACAATAATACTTATACAACAAATTTCTATGCGTTCTGTAAATCGTATTGTAAAAATATTTTAATCAATCTACAAATATTGGAATATGTTTGCCGCCCCGTCTAATCATATTGCAGCTTATCTCTTGTTGAGCTAGAGAATTAGAGGCTAAGCGAGAGAGCAAGAAAGAGCGAGAGAGAGCGAGTGAGAGAGAGATGGAAAGCACGCCCAGTCTGCGTATGTTCGTAACGGGATCGTCGCGCTCTACACTGAGCGAAATTTGCATTGGCTCAAAAACTCTTTGACTCTTGAATCGTATAAAACATTTGACTTAATTTAACTTAAACGTAACTAAAAAAACAAGAAGAATGTAAAGAAAAGACTTCAAGGAAAGTTGATTTAGTTAATTTTCTTTAGTTAAACGAGCCTCAATAATTTTATACGATTTTGTTTTTTGTGTCTGAGCTCTTGGGCGTCTGTCCAAGTGATGCTATCGGCTGGCCTGGATCTGTCACACCGAAAATATTGGCTCTTTGTCTACCATTATTGATATATCCATGTTTAGTTTCGTGTTCAATTGATAGTTTCGGTGGATGGAGGCACGGCGGGCGAAACAAACGGGCAACTGATAAGCGGAACTGCAATTCTCGTGAACGCATCTGTTGCGATTTATATGTGGCATTAGTTCAGTACGACAATGAGTGGCAATCGAAACAGCAGCAGCAGCTGGAGCAGCAGCAACCGGAGCAGCGGGAGCCGGAGCAGCGGGAGCGGCAGCCGGAGCAGCGGTAACAGCAGGGGAAGCCATGTGAGCTGCCCGATCTGCTCGGAGCGTTATGGGACGACGGATAAAATCTACGGCGGCAGCTGCGGTCATGTGTTCCACTGGGAGTGCCTGCAGCGCTGGTGGGACGAGTAAGTGCATCCTGGATTCAAGTGGAAACATTTTCTAACCCCTTTTCAATTGGGCAGATCAGACAGTTGTCCAATTTGTCGCAGCAGCGGCGAAGACTATTTTCAACTATATTTAAACTTTGAGGAATTGGATCAGAGCCAAAGTCAGGCACAGACGCAGTCACAGTCAGCGGGACAAAGCAGCAATCCCAGCGACTTGGCCAGCGACTACCAAAATCTTCTGTATGAATCAGATCTTTATCGCGAGGAGATTGAGTATTTAAGTGCACGCATTCGGAGTTTAGAAGTCTCTCTTGGCGATTCAGACTAGAGTGCAAACTATATATACACACACATATACATATACATATATATGTATATCTTTATTAAGAATTAAAAAAGAGGATTGGATAAACAAAGTTCCCCCTTAAATTGAATTGTCAGCACTGCATTTTGGCGCCACCTCCGATAGTCGATTATCGATAGGTTGCGTCTGTCACAATCGTATTTTTTGTGGTCAAATTTAGTACATTTAGCATATTTAAGTATTTTATTTGCAGTGTGTTTGAATTGGACGGCAGATCAGTTCGGTAAAAATAATTGCAAATAAACGCATCTATCAATTGTTTTTCATCAATTTGTCAATGTTTATATGCGTGCATGTGTGTGTGTACAACAATATAGTGCGAAAACTGTTTAAACAGTCGGAGCGTCGTACTGCGTGAAATCAAACAAGTGCGCATGCAAGTAAGTTGCACCGTGCATTCAATATACAACTAGATTAAATTTGAAAATTAATTTGACTTTGATCGTAACTGTGGACTCGATCAATTGTGCTGTGTTGTTTGTTAAAGGCGCGTTCGCGAAATTCATTGTTTGTTGTTGGTTAGCGATTGCCTTGTCGGTTATTTAGGCCGAGGCCGGAGCCGGGGAATTGGCGCTTTGTCCATATGTACGCATGTATGTGTGTTTGCCTGTTCATTTGTGTGCGTGTGTGTGTGTGTGCTGTTTGCGTGTATTTTTGCATATGCCGCACATAATTGCAAGGAGGGTCGCTGCCGTCTGTGTGTGAGTGTGTGTGTGTTTGCGTCGTCTGGCTGGCTGTGCTTGTGTGCGTGTCTGTGTTTTGCAAGTACAACAAGAATTGTATTGCGACTAACACAGAGTTGCTCTGTATGCTTGTGGTGAGAATTCTGCCTCTGGCTATGTGGTTGTGGTGGTGCTTTGCTATGAAACAGGGTTGTTTTTAACTGCCTAAATTGCAAAGTATGCACATTAAATTGTCATTTGGCAAACACAAAGCAGCCAAAGCAAAATAATTGTCCAAATGTTTTTGTTGACTTTCAGTACGTGTGCATGAGTGTGTGTCTGCGAGTGTGAGTTGGTGCGTCTGCCAGCCGCCACAATTAACAAACGCTGGACAACACTGGTTGCTGGTGAATTCAAGTGAATGTGGTGAATTTCGTCTTTGTTGAGAAAAAATGTCGACGCGAAAAGTATTTTAATCATTAGTCAGAAAAGCCAGTGTATGCAAATTCTGGATTTTGGCAAATATCAAATCAAATCAGGTGCAAAACCGGATACACAGTGGCAAAAGCAAGGCACAAGTTATGTAAATGCAATCAATTGCAATTTATGCACAATTTCGCTTTGCCAGACTGCGACACGGTGGCGTTCCTCTCGACCACAAAGTGAAACTGCAGTGGGGAAAGTCGCACGCAGCAGCAGCCCCACACATACACACACACTATAATAACAAAAAAAAGACGAAGAAGAAGAGAAAGAGTAAAATATGGACAATTGCGATCAGGACGCTGGCTTTCGATTGGGTCCCATCAAGGAGGAGGTCAAGCCGGACATATCGCAGCTGAATGACAGCAACAACAGCAGCTTCTCGCCCAAGGCCGAGAGTCCGGTGCCCTTTCTGCAGGCCATGAATATGGGCAACGTGCTGCCGGCCAGCAACAATAATAACAATCAGAATCCATTGGCGCCGGCCGCCCAGCAGCAACAACAACAGCAGCAACAACAATATCCGCCAAATCATCCGCTTAGCGGATCGAAGCATTTGTGCTCCATTTGCGGAGATCGGGCCAGTGGCAAGCACTATGGCGTCTATAGCTGCGAGGGCTGCAAGGGCTTCTTCAAGCGCACAGTGCGCAAGGATCTCACATATGCTTGCCGCGAGAATCGCAACTGCATTATTGATAAGCGCCAGCGCAATCGCTGCCAATATTGCCGCTATCAGAAGTGCCTGTCGTGCGGCATGAAGCGCGAGGCTGTCCAGGAGGAGCGACAGCGCGGCGCACGCACCTCCACGGGACGCTTAAGCGCAGCTGGCGGCGGCGGCAGCGGCGGGAGTGCTGCCGGCGTTGGCCTTGCTTCCGGCATAGGCAGCGCCGGCGGCGGCGTCGGCGGCACCAATAGCTCTTCTGATGATTTCATGACGAACAGCGTGTCCCGCGACTTTACCATCGATCGCCTGCTGGACGCCGAACAGCGTGCGGAGGCGCATAGCGGCGATCGGGCGCTAACGTTCCTGCGCGTCGGACCCAACTCGACGGTGCAGCCGGACTACAAGGGCGCCGTCTCGGCGCTCTGCCAGGTGGTTAACAAACAGCTGTATCAGATGGTCGAATATGCGCGCCTGATGCCGCACTTTGCCCAGCTGCCGCTGGACGATCAGGTGATACTGCTGAAGGCCGCCTGGAACGAGCTGTTGATTGCGAATGTGGCGTGGTGCAGCATCGAATCGCTGGACGATGCGCTCGCCGGGATCGGGCATGATAGCGCTTTTGAGCGTCGGTCGCCGGTGCTGCAGCCGCAGCAGCTGTTCCTCAACCAGAGTTTCTCGTATCATCGGAATAGCGCCATCAAGGCGGGCGTGCACGCGATCTTTGATCGCATTCTGTCCGAGCTGAGCGTCAAGATGAAGCGCCTCAATTTGGACAGACGCGAGCTGTCCTGCCTGAAGGCGATCATATTGTATAATCCGGATATACGCGGCATCAAGAATCGCGCCGATATCGAGCTGTGCCGCGAGAAGGTCTACGCCTGCCTCGACGAGCACTGCCGCCTGGAGCATCCCGGCGATGATGGACGATTCGCCCAGCTGTTGCTCCGTTTGCCCGCGTTGCGTTCGATAAGTCTCAAGTGCTTGGATCATCTCTTCTTCTTTCGCATCATTAGCGATCGGCCGCTGGATGAGCTATTTATCGAGCAGCTCGAGTCGCAGCCGCCGCCGGGCCTGATCCTCAGTTCCGAGTGAATTTCGATTAGTTATCGAAATCTGTTTGCCTGTTATCGATAGAACTTATCGATTTTCGAATTGATTTCATCGAATGTCGAGTTATCGAGTCTATCGAAATCGATATCGAAATCGATTGATTGTTTCATTGTGATTGAGTTTGTTTGCATTTCTCTGCCAACCCCCCGCTCCACCCCCTCCCCTCCCCTCCCTTCCTCCCACACACCAAGGTCTTTTATAATTTGTAACATGAATATTTAATCTGATAAATATGTCTTTTTTTTGTAATAATATAAATATATATTGAATTATTTTTTTTTGCAAGCTAGAAAATGTTTTCCTTAAGATTTAAACGTTTATTGCTGTGTAAACGATAAAATAATACATAGTTATATGTACATAAGCTATATATATGTATACATATATAAACACACACACACACACATGCATAAACACATATGTATATACACATATACATATACATATATATATGTATGTATGTATGTCTTTACATATGCATAAACAAATTGTAATTATTTCTTTAAATAATTGTACCCACAAGTTATAAAATACATGCGAATTATGATTACATATACACGTGTACATAGATCTATATATATACATACATACATATATGTATGCTATATTTTCAACAATATGTGTGCGTGCGTGAGAGTGTGAGAGTGTGTGTGTGTGTGTGTGTGTGAGAGAGTGCGTGCTTTTGTCTATGTGTGTGTGAGTGTGAGCTAGCGTGTGTGCGTGCTTGTGTGTGTATGTGTTTGTGTGTTTGAGAGAGTGTGTGTGTGCTTGTGTGTAAGAGAGTGTGTGTGTGCGTGTTTTCTTTTACCTTGGAATTTGTCCCTGTCGAATATCGCCAGAAATGAATGGAATTGCAGGCAATACGCTCGTACAGTAGACACTCGTTAGCTGCAACCGATGGACAACAAATTGCTTTAAATAACTTTAACAAAAGCTTTTCAGCTCGTCAAATTTCAACAAACTTTTTGCTCTTGATTTGTCCTTGAAGCGTTTCCATTTTGAAAAGAATTTTGCATTTCTCTTGAAAAAGTATTCATTGAAAAACTCAGAAAGATTCCTATAAAATATTGTAAAATTTTCGAAATAAATGTTTGACTAATTTTTTCTATTTGCTATAAAATATTTTTTCAAAAATTTTTAAAATCAGTTTTAATTAGTTTAAAATTAGCTTTAAAAAGAATATATATATATATTTATTTTTGTTCGTGCAAGGGCAACATTCGTTAATTGAGTTTTCACTGTATTTGTGTTTTTCTTTAAAAGTTTTCTTTTTGATTCTGAAAATATTTTTAAATTTACGCAAAATGAAGTGCGATTCCAATTGGATTAAGTTCAGCCCAGGCGAAATCAAGCAACGGCCAGTTGGATTCTCTGCACTTCCGTTTGGTTTAACATATTCCAATGGGAAACTGTTAATGATAGCATGTTATGCTAATTGGAAGCCAATTCGTTATAAGAACTGGCCAATTGCAATTGGAGAATTGCCTTTGAGTGTAAACCAAACCAATTGGAATTGGCTTATAAGAAAAGAGCACATTATTAAGAAACATTTTGTCAATCGAGTAAATTTTCAAAATATCCAATTTGCAGCAATAGAAAGACTTTCTTCTGCTGCTTCTTCCTCTTCTCCTTCTACTTCTTCTTCTTTGGCTGCTTCTTCTGCTGCTTCTGCTTCTTCTGCTTCTTCTTCAGCTGGCGGTGGTTTTGGCCTCCTTGGCAAAAGTGTGTCCATCCATCCGTCCGTCCGTCCGTCCATCCATCCATCCATCCATCCGTCCGTCCATTCGTCCGTCCGTCCATTCGTCCGTCTGTCCATCCGTCCGTCTATTTGTCTATCTGTCAGCGTGTGGATCTGTGGCGGGCATTTCTTTCAATTTTTTTTATTAAATTTTTGTATGTTTTGCGCTTAAATACATATTTTCAGAAATATGGTATTAACGCACAGAACGTCTTAAAATAGATATTGTTTTCGAAAAAAGAACAACAAAAATGAACAAAATAAAAAAAAAAAACTAGTATATATATATGTATAAAAAAAAGAAGCAACAAGAAATTTCGCCGCTGACGACGCACATTATGGGCCAAAAATAAACGATTTGTTCTTATTGGGCCGAGAGCGATCCGAAGATGGGTGGGTGGGAGCATTGCGACTACGTAATATACTGTCCCTGGTGTTGCCCCTTGCCCCTGGCGTCCCTGGCTCTTCTGCTTCTTCTTTGGGCATCCAGCGTGTCTGTCTAAAGGTGGAATGCGGCATTTCGCGAGCGAGAGAGAGCGAGAGAGACAGCGAGCGTGCGAGAGAGCGAGCGAGCTTTTGCTGAGAGCGCTTTGCCTGCGAATCCTTGTGAGAGTTGGAAGCTCACCAATACACAAGCACAAGCGCGCGTGTGCGTGTGTGTATTTGTATTTAAATTTGTGCTTGCGCTATAAAATATTTAATAAAACTCATAAATAATCTGTCTATATGCAGAATATGTATCTATGTGTGCGTACATACATGCATACATATGTATGTATGTATTCATATATTTCATAGTAGTTTTGCACGGAAAAACCACGCAAGGCATGCCAATAAAATCATGTATGCCCGCTCCCCCCACCCCAGCTCAGCGTATATATATAACATATATATGTGCCTATGTGTGTGTGTGTGTGTGTGTGTATTGGAAAAGAGTTTCCGAAGCGAAATTAACAATTTGCTATTTTTGTAGCCATGCGGGGGCGGTATGATGCGACAGTCCGACCCCGAACTGACAGACAGACAGACGGACGGACGGACGGACGGACAGACGAACGGGCGGGCAGACCTGAACTGAACTGACAGACACGCATTGACCATCGGCAGCAGCAGCAGCAGCAGCAGCGGCCGTCGCAGCAGCAAACAACAAGTTGTTGTTTTCACACAGGGTGACTCGTTGCGACTGCGACTACGTCTGCGGCTGCGTCTGCTGCTGTTCTTGCGGATTCCGCTTTGCGCATGTGTGCGTGCCTGTAATGGTGTGTTCTTATTGCATTTCCAAAAGCTAACGGCATTTGCCTTAACAGCTTCAACCTGTTGTCTGTGTGTGCGCTTGCATTCGTATGCATATCGATAATTATCGGCAGCTGAGAGACGACACACGCATGCACACAAACAAAGCTAACTCGCCGCACTCACACACACACACACACACACACATGCGCACACAGCATCACTCAGCAGCAGCAGCAGCAGCAACAACAACAAATGTCTGTTGGTTGAATTCATACTTTCTTCTTTGCTTTTGCTTTGCCTTTGAATGCTGCCACCCACTCCCACTGTGTGCATATGTATGTGTATATGTGTGTGCGCTTGTGCCTGTGTGTCGGCGCATGCTCGTTTGGGCATCTTCGTGTGTGTGTGTGTGTGTGTGTGTGTGTGACGACGAGAGGCGATCGCCGTCGTGCATTTGTTGTTGTTGCTGCTGCGGCTGCACAGTTTTCTTCGACTGCTGCTGCTGCGGCTGCTGCTGCTGCTGCTGCTGCTGCTGCCACTTCTGGGTCGCGTCGCATACGTACGATATTCAGTTTTTGCTGGCGCGACATCAGTTTTGAGTTGGCTATCAACGCGAGCGGGTCTTTCTCTTTGCAAGCGACAAACGTAGATATTTCCATTAATTGTATATTCACATATTGTTTTGTTGTTTTTGTTCTTGTTGTTGTTGTTGTTGTTGCTGATCTTGTTCTTGTTGTTGTTGTTGGTTCAATACAAAATCAGTTTATATTCTTTTTTTTTCAATTTTTTTTTTAAACATTATCTTTTGATTTTGCCATACAACACGCTCGAAAAGAAAAAAAAAAAAGACAAATTGTCAAAAATAAAAAAAAAACAGTAATTTTTTTAAGACTTGTTGAAAAACTAAGAAATATACCTAAAGATGTATATATAGAGACATAAATATATATATATATATACACATATATATAGTTAACAAAAATAAGCTTTTGCAAATGCGAATGTGTTGTATGCGTGTGTGTGTGCGTGCGTGTGCGTGAGCTGGGCATATATGTACACATACATAGATACATATAGCTGCATATATAGAATATATATCTATATATACATATACATATTTATGTATGTATATCTATGTATATGTATATATGTACCACAAAGAAAATGCTTAGATATCTGTGTTAAACACTTTTCGCAACGGAACGTAGCCAATTATATATCATATATACATACATATACATATATATATCATACATATATGTATATAGACACCATATGCATACCTATATATATCTAATTATATATACATACCTATGCATGTATGTATTTGTACGCATATAATATTCGTATTCGTATTCGTATTCGTGCTCGAATCTGAATCTCAATCAAAGTCTGAAACCCTACACACACACACACACACACACGCAGGCACGCAACGTACGTGTGTGTGTGTGTGTGTGCAAGCATTTTCAAAATTATTTCAAATATGTACTACATTCACAATCCAATCCGCCCGAAAACGCCCCGTCTCGCACCCCGCCCCCGTACCCGCCCAAGAGTTGATGATGAAGAAGAAGGAGAAGAAGAAGAAGTGAAAAGCGTACCGTTCTAAACGGTACGGCACATGCGTTGACGTTGACGCCGAAAATAAAATTTTCGAAAAACATACTATTTTTAAAACGATACCAATACGAAACGGAACGAGATGAAACGGAACGACACGAAACGAAACGAAAGCGAACGAGCTAAAGCGAATGTGAACAAAATAATTAAGTAGCAAATTATCGTGTTATACAACGGTTTATATATATATATATATATATGTATGTATATATCTGGGTTTATAGCCCCCCTCACCCCGGCCAGCGACAATCTTTACTCTTGCGTTACATCTACTTTGTTTTTTTTTTTTTGTTTTTGTCTAGTTCGAGCTCGAAAAGCTTCAATTGTAACGGTATTGTCGTACGAGAATTGTGTTAAAACCATGTAGCACCCTGTGCCGCGCACCACAGGGTGCAGCCACCTGTGCCCTTTGGGGTTGCGAGAATGTTTCTTACGCTTTATCTTCCGTTTTTTTTTTTTTGTGTTTTGCGATTTCCGTTTCCTTTATTTTCTTTTGTGTATCGTTTTCTCTACCTTTGGCCCATTTGCTATGCAGCTCTCTCTCTCTCTCTCTCTCTCTCTCTCTCTCTCTGTCTCTCTCTCTCTTTCACTCTCATTCTTTCTCTTGCATCTTGCAGATTAAATCTTAAGGATCATCTGCGAACGAACTCTCTAGACATCTATCGATACATCTTATGCATATGTGTATATATGTTTTTTTTTTGGTTTTTTTTTATGGTTCTCTTCAACTTGAAAAGCGAAACAAAAGAACAACAAATTAGCTTTGTCTAGCCCATCCAAATCCATTCAACTTTCAATACGATCACGACTTGAACCCCCAAATCCGACGAGCCACGTTCCAGTGCTTAGGCCCAATTTAACAGTTAGCAGCGAAATTAGATAAGTTATCAAAGAATCTAAAGCTCAAACACACGCACACACAGCCAGCAAAGCAAAGCATAAGTTAAATAAAAGTAAAAGTAAACGTAAAAGTATAAATAAAATAAATATACAACTAAGAAAAAGTTAACCAAACGAAGTAATCAAGAAAAGTGCAAACCTATCGTCCTCCTACCCCCCTTCCCAAAATCGACAGCAGCAACAGCAACTGCACCACCAGCAACTGCACCAAACGAAACAGCCACAAAATGATGATGGAGAACGGTATCTCCATGGAGTACGGCGATGGCTACATGGAGCAGGAGGAGGAATGGGAGCGCGAGGGATTGCTCGATCCGGCGTGGGAGAAGCAACAGAAGAAGGTGAGTGCCGAATACCAAATAATCCAAATACAATTACAATTAGTTGGTTCTCAAAGTGAAACTGTCTGTTTTCTATGGCCAGAGTTGCCAGGCTTTCAATGAGCAATCGATTGAAAACATAACCTATAAAAGTTTGCATAGAATTGAAGTCGAATCGAAAAGAATAGAATGTAAACCCTTTTGGTTCAGCTAAGATATGAAAGATATCAAGCTGATAGATAGAAACACCTATTTGAAACTCGAAAGTTGCCAGACTTCTGACAGTTAACGCTCAAGTGGAAGAACTTGGGCTAGGCATTCGAAATTGGAATAACAACCGTTAGCTAATTAACGAATTAAAGCCGGGCAAAAGCATTTCTAATGAAAGTTTAAATATTATTCCAGTTATCGATCGCATTTCCAGGCTATAAATAGTTATCGATTCTATAGTGAAAAGTTTTCTCCAGTTAACTCCAGGCTGTCAGACTTGTCGCTCCTATTAAGTGATGTCTCTTAAATTGATTGATATCTCACATAGATCCTTCGGGCTAGTTAGTTATCGCCAGTGTTGCCAGACCTGGCGCAGCTATCGATTTGAGAGCATAGCGCAGTCGCTTGAAGGCAAATACGCATATTAAATACAAAATATATCTATCTGCATGGCTCTAGTTTATAGCTATAGCTGACATATAGCCATATACTATATGTACATATTGTATGTGTTTAAATATACATATAGATATATGTATATTTCTTCGATTATGTTTCAATATTTGTGCGCGGCAGGCGAAAAGCTCAGCGCGCGTTTTAAAAATAGACTCATTTCATGGTTCTTTTTCTCGAAATGTTTGAAATATGTTGTACAAAAATAAAGCGTTTCACTTCTTCTTCTTCTTCTTGATGTTGTTGTTGTTGTTGTTGCTCTTCATCCAATAAGATTTTGTGCCCCAATCATTTATCACTGGAAAACGCAATGGCCGACCTGCAGACGCCAATGTTTGTCAACTCAACGAGCCAAAGTTAAGGCCATGTCTATCGATAACTTTACAAACTACCCAAACACTCCTACCTCCCCCCCACACACACACCCTCCCCACTCCCCTCTTGTTTGCCGTTTAACTCATTCGCTCTACAAACAGCTGAAGGTTATAGACAATGTTCCATTCAATTATGTTGCGCTGCCGCTTCTCTTTTTCTCCCCCCATCTCCCCTTCTCTATCTAGTTTTGCCTATTTGTTTGCTTGTTCTGTTTTTTCTTTTTTCAGCGGAAGCGGCTGCCGTTACCTGACAACAACAACATGTTGCCACTGTCTAAATAGTTGCTCAATTGATAGCTTGCCAGATCGTTCAGATATGACTCAATGGCACAAGACAGCTTCCCAGCTGGAAAGCAAGTGTTGCCATAGTGCGTGCCTGATAAGCCTTTCCAATCAGAATGTCATCCCAGCACACCTCCACCCCCTCCCCACCCACCGTACTCGACAATCGAAGCAACTAGTAATCAGCTAACAATGTGTAGAAAATGTTCAGTTTATTCAATTGCCAAATTGGCAACTGTTTTTTTTTTGTTTTTTCGCTTTTGTCGCAAATGAAGCTCACAAGCAAAATGATTCAACAATTGTTGTTGTACAGCTTTTTGTTATTATTTGCAACAACAACAAACACACACACACACACACACACTTACTAGCACAGCTATGCAGTTATTTATATACATAATTCTAAAAATTGTCTAAAAAAGAAAAAACAAAATAAAATCAAATAAATATCATGAAAATTTAGTGCAAGGTTGCGGTTTTGACACGCCGCTTCATGATATGCTTTTGCGAGGGGGGGCGGGGGTGGCCGTTGCGCGCGCCAGCAATTTACAATTATAAATAGCCAGCAATATGCTGAAGAACTGCAATTTCCACACACACACACACATAAAGAGAGCGGGAGCGGGAGCGACAGAGAGAGCGAGAGATGCAGGCTAATGACAAATTAGAAGAAACATTGGAATATGGCACAAATATAATGAGAAGGAGGTTGCCACTTGATTTAAATCAATTTGATGATTGAGCTTGACACACACACACACACACACGAACAGGCTGGCAACTCTATAGATTCAGTTGATCTACAAATACATTCATATCATGTGCATATATAAATTTCGTAATCGTAAATTACCGCACAACAGAATTTCGTCTCGTCATTATAAAAGACGCAGCAGTTGAAAAATAATGAAAGCAACAAATTGTTTTTCGTTGTTATTGTTATTGTTGTTGTAGTTGTTGTTGGCATTTCTGTGTTTACATTGGCCAAAATGGCAGGCGGATGACTGTGTGAACAAGCAAAAGGCGCTGTGGTGGGCAGCCAAGCAGGTGGGCTGGTGGGCGTAGGCTGTTTACTTGTGATGAATCTTGCGTTGGCTCTCACTCTCTCTTCACACACACACACACACACACTTACGGCTGTGTCTCGCCCTGCATGTGTGTGTATGATTCAACTGCCTATGCGTCATCATCAGTGCAGCGCACACACACACACATACATTTGCATTTACATACATACATATGTATGTATGTATGTATGTACATGCCTCAGGTGTTAGACAATTGCCAGCTGGCAGGATTGCCATAGACAATGACTAAACTAAAACAAAAAAAAAACCAGTGTTTGACAATTGCGACACCTTTTGACAGCCACTTATCGATATACGCACACGCACACGCACGCAAGTACGTGTACACATAAATTATGCTTATCGATTTTGTGCAACAATTTTTTGTTTTTTGTTTTTTTTTGCCAAAATGAGCATCACTTGCTCTTCACCCCATTCCGCGCTGTCTGCTTTGGTTTCTTTTCTTTTTGTTTTGTGTGCGAATGAGTCCATGCTATGAGGCCGCTCAAATTACATTCGGCTAAAAATGGTGTGTGCGAGAGAGCGAGTGCGCATCGCCTAGAGAGCTTTTTCGTCTTTTAAACAAAAAAGCTCCCGGCGTTTTTGTTTTGGCGCGTGCGCATTTGTTGTTGTGCTCTTAGAGACTCGATTGCTCAATCGCCCGATCGGCGCAGGCAACTGGCAAAAGGCTGCTGCTGCTGCTGCTGTTGCCCGATAACGGTAAAAGCGCTGAGCGCAGCTTTGACTATTTAATAAAAGAAGAAGAAAAAATATATATCGAAGTAGCAGCAAAACGAACGGGTTGACAGCGGAATGCGGCAGGCACTTAGCTAGTCCGCGCTGCACACACACACACATGCAGGCATATAGCAAAGTAGCGGTAAGCGCCAACGACTCGTTTGGCAACGCACTGAGACTGCAGCTTACCAAACTGCCACAGCCCGCTCCTGCTCTCTTCCCCCATCAAACTACTGCACGTATATATGTATGTGTGAGTGTGTGTGTGTGTTGCTCTCTTTTCTGCTGCGCTGCTGGCCTAGTTGAACGTGTTATTGTTTGTGTAGGTAATGTAATGCAGAGGTAATCTGTCCCCAGCGCTCGTTTTGATCGTCACACACACCGACACACACACACACATGCACACAACCTAACAGCGATTTGCATTAACAGTTGCATTTCTTGTTCTTTAGCTGCCCGGTTTTCCGCTTTGCTCTTCTAAGCTCGTCTTAGAGCAGCAGCCATAACAGCATCCCAACAATCTAAGTGAGTTCCATGTCGACCTGTCCCATTGTCTCATGCACGCACCTAACTGTAAGCAGCTAAAGTGGCCAATAAAACGGCTCTCGCTCTGGCTCTGGCTGCGGCCGTGGCTCCGGCTCCAGCTCCGTTCCCATTCTTCATTCGATTCTTCTTTTTCATTGTTGTTCAACTTTATCATTTCCACTTTTCTAATAATTTCCCCATCTGGCAGCGCTGTGTTGTCCCTACGATATGCGTAGCGGTTGCCCATTGTTATGCATATTATTATCGTCTACATATTGGCTATGCAAGTGCGTGCACGTGTGTGCGTGTGTGCGCCTGCGCTTTCCTTTTCGCTGTTGGATCATTGATCGAAATCCGTGTGAATGGCCAAGCACAAGCATTTGCATGCACACACAACACACACACACACAACACACATAGACACAGAGACAGAGAGGCGCGCGCGCTCGACTATTAACAGCTGCAATTTTTTGTGGGCGTGTGGGCGCGCCATTGTATGCCGTAATTCCATACTTGTGTGTGCAAGCTTTTTGCCCAGCAACAACAATAACAACAACAACGGGCTGTAAATTTACAAGCACCGAAACAGCAGAAACGCAGACGACGACGGCGGCAGCGACTCCAAAATAATGAAGTGTGTGCAAAAACAAAAACAAAAAAAAAACAGAAGAAAAAGACAAGAAGTAAAAACAACAAAACTGGTTTATATTTTAAACATACAAACAGACATCTCTACATTGTCTTTTCTTGTTTTCTCTTTGTTCTTGCTGTCGTCTGTCCCCATTCGGTGAAAAATAACTGCAACTGTCAGCCGCTGTCGCCGCTGCAGTCGCTGTCGCAGTCGCCGCTGCAGTCACCAGCTGCAGCAGCACAGCCTTGCCAGACCGGCCCAGCTCAATTGTTGATCTTAAGCTTTCCAGCTTACCAGCTTTCCGGCTTTCCAACGGCTTAAGAAGATTCAATGAAATTCAAAAACTAGCTGATCCTTCAACTTTTAAATGCTCGTTAGCTGATCTTCAACTTTGTTAATTAACAAACAGATTCTTGTTTATGTTTCTTGATCGATTTGGCAAACACTTAAGCTTAGTTAACATTGAAAGCTATGAGGGTCGAACAGAGCATTTGGTGTTTCAATCATAACTTATCTGTTTGTTGAAGGTAGGCAGCTTGTTTATTTCTTTATTAAGTTCCCAATTCTCTTTGAAACTCCAACATACGTTCATTCATATGTTCAAGAGTTAGAAAAGCTAGCTAAAGCTCTAGCTTTAGATAACTCCAATTTCTGGTTATTTCGAACCAGCGAAAAGTATCGAAATTAACATTTGAATAAAGAAATATTCACTCGATTTGAATGCTAGCTTTTCGATATCTGGCATGGACTTGTAAAGCCTTAACATACATATTTTTATCGAAGTTATCGATGTTGAAAATCGATAGTTTCGTCTGCTCTGAATGTGAATAACATATATGGAAGCTATCGATATCAGAACTCGATAGTTTCGCTTGTTTTGAATTTGAATATTTCTGTTATAGTCGCCTTAACATACATATATCGAACTTATCGATATCGAGAATCGATTGCTTCGCCTGCTCTGAATGTGAAGGTGTTTCTTATAATCTCCATAACATATATCGAACTTATCGATATCGAAAATCGATTGTTTCGCCTGCTTTGATTGTGAAGGTTTTTCCTAAAGCCGCCTTAATATATGTATACGGAACTTATCGATATCGAGAATCGATAGTTTCGCCTGTTTTGTATTTGAATATTTTGTTAATAATCATTTATCTCGTGATTTTGCAGACATTTACCGCGTGGTGTAACAGTCATTTGCGCAAAGCTGGCACCGCCATCGACAACATCGAGGAGGACTTCCGGAATGGGCTAAAGCTGATGCTGCTGCTGGAGGTGATCTCTGGCGAGACACTGCCCAAGCCCGATCGCGGCAAGATGCGTTTCCACAAAATCGCGAATGTGAACAAGGCGCTCGACTTTATCGCATCGAAGGGTGTGCATCTGGTGTCGATTGGCGCCGAGGAGATCGTCGATGGCAATCTCAAAATGACGCTCGGCATGATCTGGACGATCATTCTGCGCTTCGCCATTCAGGACATCTCCGTCGAGGAGATGACCGCCAAGGAGGGTCTGCTCTTGTGGTGCCAGCGCAAGACGGCGCCCTACAAGAATGTCAACGTACAGAACTTCCATCTGTCCTTCAAGGTAACCGAAATCAACTTCAATTATCATATATCCATATATATATATATCTATATGTATGTATGTTTGTATGTATTGTAGGACGGCCTGGCGTTCTGCGCGCTCATCCATCGTCATCGACCAGATCTGATTGACTATGCCAAGCTATCCAAAGACAATCCGTTGGAGAATCTGAACACTGCCTTCGATGTTGCTGAGAAATATCTAGATATTCCAAGGATGTTGGATCCAGATGGTATGTAAATCTGTTTTAAGTTAATAGCTAAAGCTCAACAGATTAGTTAGTTATTAGTTTAGGCTCTTGATTTAGTTTAAGCTTTTGAGGGATTTCAGTACGACAAAAATGCACATTATTAAAATTCTTTAAAAATTTTGCGATAATACAACCAAACAGATTTAATCAACACTCCGAAACCGGATGAACGTGCCATCATGACGTACGTCTCCTGCTACTATCACGCCTTCCAGGGAGCCCAACAGGTTGGAAATGTGACGCATGTACCCGAACCCACAAGACAATACACCTACGTCCCGAATAATTACAATGTGACTAAACTTCACATCTCGATACACATAAATATTATATATCTATTCCATTTCTCGTTCTTTACATATATATATATACACTTCGTATATATTTATATATATATATATATATATATATATTGCAGTTTATTGCAAAGCGCCAAAAAGCCAACAAGCTGCTTTTGATATTTTACCCGTTGAAAGTTTGTTTTGCAGCTTTGCTCTGGCCACAGCTAAAACGCAAGCAAAAGAAAAGCTCATTCACTAACAAACTCCACACTAATACGAGAGATGCGCATTGGTATTGGTGAGCTTTCAGGGCTCGTAACAGCGTTAACAGCTGTTGAGCGAATGCGTGTTTCGCATCTGTGTGAAAGCTCTCTCTCTTCCTCTCTCGCTCGCTCGCTCGCTCTCTCTCTCCCTCTGTCAATCATATGCTCTTGCGCTGCATGTTGCATTTAATGCGAATGCGAATGTGAATTTGACCTTAACGGCTGACTTATCCATATTGTATTATAATATCTTATATAATTCCTATGTTATGTTATTATTCATGTTTTATTTAGTTTTTTTCCATACTATACAAATATATATATTACATAGCTATATATATATCTATGTCTAGTATGTGGCACAGCGAACTCAGCCCATGCTTTGATCTTGAATTGCCTAAACTCCAAGCGTTGCCTGAGTTCGTCCGCCTCCGCTCGTTCCATATCCATATCTAGTGCTAATCTCTAGGCATGTCTTAAGTTATGAATGTTAAGCTACTAAAACGCGCTCAATATGCGATCTAATCATAATAGCATACAAGAAGTACAACACATGCTTCTACAGTGAAAACACTTTGAGTGAAAGGGAATCCATTTTATGTTTTATTATTGCGAGAGATATCAGAAATGATCAGTTGGTTAGTTGAGATAAGAAAATACACTGGGAATTCGATTTAGAAGCTTAGCCGCAGCCAACTTTAAGCAGAGCTCAAATTTATATTAAGAAGAAGTTTATGCCATGAAATTTGCGAAATCATAATCAGTTAATGGCACAATTTGGCCATATCTTTCGCGCTCTCTCTTTCTCTCTCTCTCTCTCGAACACACACAAAACAATCTGGCAACGCCAAAAAACAACGCATAGACTTGAAGCTGGCTGCGCCTGAGCAGATTTCGCTATTCATTTTGAATGATAATGAGTTGGAACGAAATTCGTGAATTCCATGGCATAAACATAGCATAGGTTCGTTTAGCTGAGTTTTCACTGTAGCTGCATGCATTTCGTGCTCGTATATTGAGTGTTTTTTGCTAATATATAATATGCCTGCCGAAAAGACTAACCGACAAATAATTCATTTGTATGTTTTGTTGCTTTTTCTCTCTCTCTCTTCTCTCTCTCTCTCTCTCTTCTCTTCTCGCGATTGCGAATGCGCTCATCAACAACGCCATTAACAACAACAACAACAACAACAAATACTCTGCTACCGCTATACGCTACAACAACAACAACAACAATTCTCCCAACAATATCGATAACAATATCGATAACGATAACGATATCGATAACACCACGCTCACCAACCACAACCACAACCAACGATCATATACAGATTTGCAAAATACTGCATTGCCCGATGAAAGAGCGGTCATGACTTACGTATCATCGTATTATCACTGTTTCAGTGGCGCTCAAAAGGTCTGTTATACACACACACACACACACAACTTACACGCACACCCACATGCACATACACACACCTCGCACACACCTGCATTCACTCGAGCACTTTGGAAGCTGCCATTTTGGAAGCCCATTTCGTGTTTTGCCCATTGCAACATTGTCAGATCTTCGCCCAGGAACAGAAATTGTTTAGATAACATTCCACTTTGTTTATGTTTCAATTCATTTCGTTCCATGTGGAGCAAAAGCTTTTTACAAGTGATCGATTAATCGATAAGTCAATGAACGACTTTGCCAATTCATTCCATGCACACTTTGTCAAGAGAGAAACTCTTAAGTAGTTCTTTTTAGTCTCAAGACAGATCAGTCCGTTTTATTCCATTTCGTTCCATCAAGCAGAGCTTTCACTAATCCGCACACTCACATATCGATTAATCGATATATCGCTACCTTTTTCTCCGGATCACAAGCTGAACTTGTTCATTCCATGCCATTCCGTTCCATTTACACAGTCGACCACACACATGCATACACGCACACACACACACACACACACACACACACCCCTCTCCTACATTGGCGAACCGAAATGGAATTGAGGCCATCGAAATACACGCGATATTTACATCCCATTCCTTGAGAGCTTGGAACGCCTGCTTGCGCCTGCTTTGAATGGGCTTTTGAACTAACGCGAATTGTCGTTCCAATTGGATTTTGCTTACTTAGTTTGTGCAGTTGCAGTTACGTGTCTTGCTGTTCGTTCGTCTTGTTTTGCTTTCAAAATTCTGAGTTGGTTCTCTGATCTATACTCAGAGTAATTGGCTGGCGAATCAAATGTTTAACTAACGATATTCTTCCAAACTTCACAATCGGCAGGCGGAAACGGCGGCAAATCGTATTTGCAAGGTGCTCAAGGTTAACCAGGAGAATGAGCGTCTCATGGAGGAGTACGAGCGTCTGGCCAGCGATGTAAGTATACAAAAGTTAACTAAAAAAAAAACCAAACAATCGATACTGCGTGCATTGTAATCGCTAGCAATCACTCGCTTCAACGATTACTCGTTATGATTACTCGTCATGACAACGCAACTTCTAACGATATGTATGTCTTCCATCGATTACTCGTTACGATTACTCGCTATAACGAACCCACCTTCCAAAGATTACTCGTTATAACGAACGTAACTTCTAACGCTTACTCGGTTCTATTACTCGTTATAACAAGCTCACCTTCTTAAGATATCTCGTTATGATTACTCGTCATAACGAACACAACTACTAACGATTACTCGTTACGATTACTCGTCATAACGAACGCAACTTCTAACGATTACTCGTTACAACGAGCCCATTTTTCATCGATTACTCGTCATAGCGAACGGAACATCTAACGATTACTCGTTACGATTACTCGTTACTGTTACTCGCTATTACAAACTCACCCTCAATCGATTATAACGAACCCATTTTCTGACGATAAGTTGTTACAATTTCTCGTTATAACGAACCCACCTGCCAACTATTACTCGTTGCTTTAATTTCATTTTCGTTTGATTCGTTTAGCTGCTGGAATGGATTCGCCGCACGATGCCATGGCTGAACTCACGCCAGGCGGACAACTCGCTGGCCGGAGTACAGAAGAAGCTCGAGGAATACCGCACGTACCGTCGCAAGCACAAGCCGCCACGTGTTGAGCAGAAAGCAAAACTCGAAACTAACTTTAACACGCTGCAGACGAAACTGCGTCTGTCGAACCGTCCAGCCTACTTGCCCACCGAGGGCAAGACCGTGTCTGACATCTCAAATGCCTGGAAGGGCCTGGAGCTCGCCGAGAAGGCGTTCGAGGAATGGCTGCTGGCTGAGACCATGCGCCTGGAGCGTCTCGAACATTTGGCCCAGAAGTTCAAGCATAAGGTGAGCCGCCATCCAATCCTTCGATTGTTGCCTGACCTAACATCGTTTCTTGCAGGCCGATGCTCACGAGGACTGGACGCGCGGCAAGGAGGAGATGCTGCAGTCCCAGGACTTCCGTCAATGCAAGCTCAACGAGCTGAAGGCCCTCAAGAAGAAGCACGAAGCCTTCGAGTCTGATCTGGCCGCCCATCAGGATCGCGTCGAACAAATTGCCGCCATTGCCCAGGAGCTGAAGTAAGTTGTGCTAGCTGCCCCACAGCGATCTATTTGTCCCGCGCCCCCCAACCCCCGGCCTAATCCAGTCTTCCTCTGAATCTCTTTCAATCTTATATTCAATTACTAACTCAATGCTAACCGCTGGGCAACAACGCAAAGTCTGAGGTTAGATTTTATGATCATCTCGTGCTCAAGACCTCAGAGTTCCATTCATCCATAAACACTCTCGCATCTCCTCATCTCCTCTTGATCATCAACAGGAATTCAGTCAGGCCAAGTAGATAGATCATCGATCATATGATATCCAGATATCTCTGATCTCTTTACCCATGATTATACATTCTATTAGAAACGGATTCAATTGAAGCAAGGATCAGTAGAGATCGACGATAAGAGATAACCCTCTGCTGTGGCGATCACTAAAACCAAGTTCAATAATGATCCTTCAGAGTTAGAGCAAGGATCGCAACGTTTCACAAATCTTCCACACATCTGACTTCTGATCTTCAAAGATCGTTCAATCGTCGGTTCAGAGCAAAGATCACAATCATTTTACCATGATCCACAAGAGGATCCATATCGATCATGATCATCAACGGGATCATTTAGGTTTATGATACTCAATTAACAGATTTCCAGCTCTGAACAGGAGGATCTATAGGATGACTGTTTATTTGACTGTTTGGGCTGCGATCAACTTAGATCAATATTTGGATATTTGGTTCAGGTAGAGGAACAGCAAAGAACATTCAAGTAGAAGAGAGATTAGGAGATGATCAGTTGGGGATTCTAGAGCCAGCTCTTTCACTCCATCTGGCACGATCATCAAAGCGATCATCATGGTGAGGATCGGTTGGCATCGAAACTAAGTTATCTCGCTTCTTGTTTGGCAGCACTCTGGAGTACCACGATTGTGTGTCGGTGAATGCGCGCTGCCAGCGCATCTGCGATCAGTGGGATCGCTTGGGCGCACTGACCCAGCGTCGTCGGACTGCGTTGGATGAGGCGGAGCGCATACTGGAGAAGATCGACATCTTGCATTTGGAGTTTGCGAAGCGTGCGGCGCCGTTTAACAACTGGCTGGATGGAACGCGCGAGGATCTGGTTGATATGTTCATAGTGCATACCATGGAGGAGATCCAGGGCCTGATCCAGGCGCACGATCAGTTCAAGGCGACGCTCGGCGAGGCCGACAAGGAGTTCAATCTGATTGTGAATCTGGTGCGCGAGGTCGAGTCGATTGTCAAACAACACCAGATACCCGGCGGCCTGGAGAATCCCTACACCACGCTGACCGCCAACGACATGACACGCAAGTGGACCGATGTCCGCCAGCTGGTGCCGCAGCGCGACCAGACGCTGGCCAACGAGCTGCGCAAGCAGCAGAACAACGAGATGCTGCGCCGCCAGTTCGCCGAGAAGGCCAATGTGGTCGGACCCTGGATCGAGAGGCAGATGGATGCCGTGACAGCGATAGGCATGGGTCTGCAGGGCTCGCTGGAGGATCAGCTGCATCGCCTCAAGGAATACGAGCAGGCGGTCTACGCCTACAAGCCGAACATTGAGGAGCTCGAGAAGATCCATCAGGCCGTACAGGAGTCGATGATCTTTGAGAATCGCTACACGAACTATACGATGGAAACGCTGCGCGTCGGCTGGGAGCAGCTGCTCACCTCGATCAATCGCAATATTAACGAGGTAGAGAACCAGATACTGACACGCGACTCCAAGGGCATCAGCCAGGAGCAGCTGAACGAGTTCCGTTCCAGCTTCAATCATTTTGACAAGAATCGCACCGGCCGCCTAACGCCCGAGGAGTTCAAATCGTGCCTCGTCTCGCTGGGCTATTCGATTGGCAAGGACCGCCAGGGCGACATGGACTTCCAGCGCATACTGGCCGTTGTCGATCCCAACAGCACCGGCTATGTCCACTTTGATGCTTTCCTCGATTTCATGACCCGCGAGAGCACCGACACCGACACCGCCGAACAAGTCATTGATTCATTCAGAATCCTGGCAGCCGACAAGGTACGAACCTTACTATCAACGATCAGCCTGATCCACTCTAATCCCATCTCTCTATATATATATATATTCTTTCAGCCATACATATTGCCCGATGAGCTGCGCCGCGAATTGCCCCCAGACCAGGCCGAATACTGCATCCAGCGCATGCCGCCATATAAGGGACCCAATGGAGTGCCCGGCGCCCTGGACTACATGTCCTTCAGCACAGCTCTCTATGGCGAGACCGATTTGTAAACCCCACGATCATCCAATCTACACACACACACACACACACACACACACACACACACACACACACACAACACACTCAACTCGAGACACACTCAACTCAACACACACTCGTCCCTATGTGCAGCGGGCGCCACTTGGCCGCAAACAAAACAAAAACAGAAGAAGAAGAAGAAAATATCATATAATAATTGATAAACTTTAAATAATAATAATATTAATAAACATAGATTTATTATTATGCTACACTCGTAAAGCTTAAAAAATTCAAGAGAAAAGAAATTATAATCTTTTTGCAAATTATCTATTGTACTTACTATGCACACACACACACACACACGCACACACACGTATATATGTATATGTATATGTATATGCGCTTGCATATATATAGATATATATATATACATGTCGATATCTCGATGTACATCATACATTACATCAAATACATCTTCTTCAAGCCGATTGTTAAACAGAGAACGGAAAACAAAATGCATATCGAATATCCAAAAGAGAAAACAACATACAACAACATCTAAAAACATTATTTTTTGAAATTTATGTTAATAAAACAAACAAAAACAACAAAAAAACAACAACAAAAACCCAAAATTAATAACAACAAAATCTGTACGACAAGAGACACACACACAAAATTGGCAGAAAAGTAGCGCAGGACGAACAATCAAACAGAGAGAGATAGATAGATAGACAGAGACAGATAGAGAGCGAGAGAGTGAGGGAGAGAGAGCGCGCGATACACAAACAAAAGAAAGAGAAAGAGAGATGGAGATGGCGGGCGACAGCCAGAGAGAGAGAGAGAGAGAAGTTAACTCGGAGCAAAGGCAGCGAGATCTGGCATAAAAAACAACAACAAATTCAACTATTTATATATATACTTGCATACATCTATATATAAATATATATAGCTATTTATTTATCAAAAACTACTCGTATATATATTATTCACACATTCATTCATTTTATTTATTCATATTCATAAGTAACTCACTTTTCAGCACTCGAAGCAAAACATTTCGATTTGAACATTCAACAATGGAAAATCTTAACTATGATTTACCACACACACACACACACTCACACTCACACACACACACACATACACACACTCACACTCACACACATCTATCCATGCATATACGAGAATGTGAAATAAAACGTTTATTTGGTGATATTGTGTTTTAATAGAGACAATTTCACTCGGGAAAACTAGATTCGAAACCTTTTTTTGCGCCAGAAATGTCAAAGTTTTGTATAAAACCAAGAAGCAAAGTGCTAAAAAGTAGAGCTCGGTCGAAATTTTATACCAATGTTGGACTCGTAAGGATCCGTATTATCGATTGGCATCTAGAAAATGAGAATCTGAAGTTTTGACCCAAATCGAGCAAGGAGCAAGGCTTTTTTCTCAAACATATTTGATCTTCTCTCTTGAGAGATTTTCAAGATTTTCAAATCTAAAACCTTTTTCGAATTGTACGGATCCGTACTGTCAATTGGCATTCAAACAAATTAAGTTGTCAAACAAAAAACGACTCGTTTTTGAAGTCAACCTATGTTTGATGATCTTTTGGATTATCTCGGCCAAATAATGTGC
Organism: Drosophila kanekoi; assembly: GCA_037075305.1. Classification (NCBI taxonomy): domain Eukaryota; kingdom Metazoa; phylum Arthropoda; class Insecta; order Diptera; family Drosophilidae; genus Drosophila; species Drosophila kanekoi. Next base: position 127,152 of record JBAMCE010000446.1, on the reverse strand, counting down.
GACTTTGGAATGTCCCACAATTTTGGATAGATCGAGAAAGTATACATTCCTCAGATAGTCGTACATGTTCCCTTTCACATGCATATATTAAAGATTCAATTGTTCAAGGCTTGAACCAAACTCTTGACTCAAGGATGTAAAAATCGTGAATCGAGACGAATTTGCTTTGCAGTCCTGGTCCCAAGATTTCCTGGCATGTTTCCATCTGGATTAGCTCTATGCGGGTTTTCAATAAGAATGAATGCACATATTTCATCTTTATTTATATAGATAGTTTATAATTACTTTCTGAGAAACATTTGCAGCTATACGTAATTGTCGAATATCGTGGAAATATCGTTAGAACGTACAATGAAAAGTAAACGAAAATAATAGTTATAACTTTATAGCTTATTTAGTTGATAAAATATAGTTGTTCTATATCGAATTGGCATTAAATTAGGCAACGATACATAAATACAAAATATTTTGACATGAGGCGAGGACGATTGTGCCGCATCCAACAACTTAGAGAACTATGCCGTGGTTTTGATCCTGTGGAATAATTTGAATGCCACGCAACGGAACTGATCGGAACTTAATGCTCGAGCTTACATGTTAATAATTGTTGATGGCTGTGTGTGCGTGAGTGAGTGAGTGTGTGTGTGTGTGTGTGTGTGTGAGTGTGAGTGTGCGTGTGAGTGTGTATATGGAGTACGGCCTTACAACTATACGGGCGGGTACAAAATACCAGGCTACGATTTCCGCCTGTTCTCGAGTGAACTGTTAATTATTGGGCGTTTTGGAATACGAGGAGACATCTATATCATATATATTTATATATCAGCTACGACCTAAAGGATATCTCAGGATCCTTGGGATTGGGATTGGTATGCTGTGCGTCTTCAGTTGTGGTGTCTGTGTTTTATCTCATACGCGTTATATGCTATTTATGCGGAGTAGTTGTTAGAATTCATTCATTTGTGGTCGCCCGGAATTGGCGTGCACCGTTTAGGCCATGCATTGGGTCTATTGGTCCATTACCTCCTGGCTGGTGTCGTCCACCTCCATGGCGGCCGGCTCATCCTTGGTAGCCTCATCGGTGGCCATATCGCCAACGTTGGCAGCACCGCTTTCGGCCATAACGACCTCATCCACGCCTGCGGCTGGCGATACCTGTGCGCCATCCTCTTCCTCCTCCTCGGCTGGTGTGTCCTCCATCGGCTGATCATTTACTGTTAATGCGGGCGTAGCGCTGACCCCAAAACTCTCCACTTCGGCCACCGGCGTGGCAGCTGCATCTGCCGCAGTCGGTGACTGTGGCGTTGCCAACTCATCGGTCTCAATGGGCGATGCAGCTCCAGCTGCATCGGAGGTTTTAGATAGAGCAGCAGATGCTGTTGCAGTCTTTGTCAGCTCCTCCTTTTCAGCCACAGCTGGCGCCGCGGCTGTTGCAGCCGGCTCAGCTGCTGCTGGTGCTGCTGCTGCCTCAGTCTCAGTCTTTTCAGTGCTTGCCTTGGGCTCCAGCTGGGTGTCAGTCTTGGCCTCAGCATCGGACGCCTTGGCCTCGGTTGCCTCATCCTTGTCAGCTGTAGCTTTGTCTTCATCAGCTGCCGCGTCGCTGGCTTTTTCGGGCGAAGCTGTTTTTGCAGCTTTCTTCGCAGTTTCAGCTGCCTTCGGCTTGGGCTTCTCATTTGTAGACTCTTTCTCTTTCTTCTCCTTGGCAGCATCCACATCGACATCGGCTTCTTCGATCTTCTTATCAGTTTCTGTCTCTTTCGCAGCCTTGTCTTCCTTTTCTCTACTCTCCAGCTCCTGTTTTTCAACAATTTTCGATGATGGTTGTTCTTCTCGCTCATCGGCATCGGCATCGGTCACCAGATCTTTGTCCTGACTTTCAGCAACTGTTTCCTTTACGGCATCTGCAGCATCACTGCCCGCCTCGTCGGGCTCTGCCGGGGTTGGAATGTCCGTGGCGGCGGCGGCGGTCTCTGGTGCCTCTTTCGGCTCTTTGTCAACAGTGAATGACTTTTTGGCCTTTGGCTCCGGTACCTCCTCCTCCTCCTCTTCATCGGGCTCCTCGATTTCGGGCACCTCACGAACAGCATCAGTCTCTTCGGGCTTTTCATCAGCACCATCTGCAGCATCAGCAGTTTCTGCGTTGGCTTGATCCGCTTTGGGCTTGCTCTTGATGACGTCCTCGTCCGCATCCTCGGCATTCGGCTCCTCGGGCTGATCATTCGCATCGAAATCGAGCTTGGCCTTCTTGGCTTTCGGCTGGATAGCAACGTCGTCGGTGCGTGGGCAGCTGGCCTTGAGGGCACCGCTGGCATTGTCCTCGGTGCTGCCGTTGCGCTCGTCCCCGTTGTTGAACATGTTCTCGTTCTCCATTTCGATGTCAATGTTAACCTCCAGCGAGAGATCCCCATTGCCCACTGAGTCCAGCGAATCACCGTTCTCACTTTCGGTTCGCTTACGTCCTGGATCGATGGTGCTGACCACTAAATATCAATTGGGAGGCGGAGAGCTAGGTTAGTCCGGGCTAAAGCTGTGTCTGGACAACTACTTACCCAGTATATTCTTCTCGAGAGCTCGCATGAACTTATCAATACGCGAGTATTGCTTGCGGGGATCAATCAGAAGCTCGCAGAGGCGTTGCACGGTAAAAGGCGCTGCATTGAATAGATCGAGACGCTCCAGCAACGAGGACTTCATAGTTTCATAATTGAAGGGATCCACATTCGGGTAGTTGGGTATCTCTGTGGGAAAGAAGACAACGTTCAAATTGAGCGGGGGAAAGGGCGACAAGTCCCTCTACTTACCCTCCAGTCGCTGAGTATCCTCGTTAAAATGCTTGATCACGTTGAGCAGCTTCTCGCGGAAGAGATACTTGAGGCTGGACCACTTGAAGATGGTGTCGCCCGTTTTGGCCACATACTGCAAATACTCCTCCAGCTCCTGGGGAATCTCCTTCTGTTTAAGCTGTGTGAAACGCTCCAGAATTTGTAGAATCTCCTCGCTATTCTCCATAGTAACCATTGATCCTCGTTCGAAGCTTTAACGTGAAAGAAACTCTGCAAAATATAATACCAAAAAAATTCTCTTGGACTGAACAATTTTTTCGCTGCGTGGTAGACACACAAACCCGACAGGAAAACTACAACTATTGCCGACTTCGCTACTTGTGTGTGTGTGAGTAGTGTATTTGTGTATGTGTGTGCATGTGTGTGTGTGTGTATGGCAGGTATGCGCCGAATCAGCGACACTGGCGGACCGCAGACGACCGCTCGTTTCCTCGGCTGCAAGAGTAACGAGCTGCAGCCACGGTTGCCATACTGCAATTTGTTTTTTATCATGTGGCAACCGTGGCTAGAACTTCGGGTATGCAGCTCGTCCGTAGCTGAGAAGCTGTGAATCTGCATTGCCGGTTGGCCTAGGCAGGCGCGGGCGCAGAGGGGATTGCTGCACACACTCGCACTCACACACACAAGCATAGACGCTTGGCAACTACAAATTGAGAGCAATTCAAATGAGCGCCGAACGCTGTCTGCAAGTTCATCTGGCGAATGGTGGAGGATTCCTTGCAGATTTGCACAGAAAAAACTAGTTATTTCGCCAGCCAGCACACTCGTATATGCATGCGTGCGTGCATGCATGTGTGTGTGTGTGTGTTCCGACTACGGCTCTCGCGCAAAAAGCAACTTAACCGTTGCAGCTGCAAAAGGCTTACATGGACAACTCTTTATATATATGCATATGCATTTACATGGCCCAGACAGTCTTACAAAATTTAGTAAAATGTTGGCTTTGTGCGAATTTCGGTACTCGCGACCACATTCCGTTTGTTATGTGTCGTACGTCAATAATAAATTGTCGACAATGCACTTATGGTTTTACCTGGAATTGCTGCTACGGCTACTCGAGCACTATCACAATTAAGCTTTGCTCTGGATAACAGTTAAACGTATTTATTTATTTCGCACCGCCTAATACCGTGTAAGCCGCAGCTGCACTATCGATAGTGCACACAAAAAACCAACGACCAGTCGATTAGCCTAACATTCGATAAGTCGATTACGAAGTTTCGTCTCGATATTATGAACTGTTTGCAAATGACAGGCGTCAACCTAGCGTCAATATCTGTTACTTGGTATCGGAGACGGCATCGCTCACTTTGAAATGCATTTATTTATGTTTATGAGCGAAAATTATTCCCACCTTTTTGATTATTGCCTGAACTTAAATGCAGTGCTGCCTTATTTAGCAGCATTGTAGTTTAGCAAAGATAAGGTTTTATAATAAAGTGTCAGTATTGTAAAGTCTTCAAATTTGTCATATATACAAATAATTTGAACTTTCTTTTGCAACTCTTCGCAGCGCTTCGATATTTTCGATAACCGCCGTTCAATTTGTATGCGATTTTTGATTACATTTTGTTGTTTTATGTTTTTGTTGATGCGCACGCAGAGCATACATCGGCATTGAGTCGGCATTTTATTGATTACATATGGCAAATTGGCGCTTGGCACGCAACGCCGGCCCCCAACCCAAGGACAAAACCGACCCCCATATGGACAGGCGACATTAACTTGATTTTTTTTTGTTTTGTTGTTGTTACTTTGTTTTGTTTTGTGTGTTTGACAATTCAAGACCAAAACGACGGTTGAGCCGTTCAAATTGTGTTTGTTTTCAGCTGTACCGGCCATTCACTCAGCACCGTGCCTGTGTGGAAGCCGCAGCTTTCGTGTGTGTGACTAACCAAAAGTATAGCATTAGCATAATCAATTCATAAATTGTACACAAATACCCGCAGTAATTATTAGTATTAGCAATATGTCGAGTGCAGTTGATGGTGGGGAATCCGCCGCCGCAGCCCGCTGCGAAACGGATCGCATTTCCGCCCTTGAGCTGCAATCGAATAAAAAGATGTTATACTTCAGCGATGGCGTCATGGAGGAGCTCTCGTCCAGCGATAGCGATATTGAGCCGGACGTGCCCGATAAGGCATACGACGTTCAATTGCAGGTATGCCATGCAAAAAGTAATTTATTAACTGCAATTCGTTAATCTGTATCTGCATTTCCAATATGTGACTCATTTGGGCAGCGCGAATTGCCCCTGGGACCGCGCCTACGTTACAAGGCCACCAAGGTGGGCAACAATATATTGGCCGGCATCGATTACGTTGGCGGCGGCCTGGCCTCATTCCTGGGCATAACAAACTCAAAATATGCCAGCGAACTTAAATACCATCAGCGTGCCAAAGAGCAAGCCGATGCCGAGGCCGCTGCCGACGAGGACCTTGACAATTGGCAAGCGCAGGCGAACAACAACAATTCCAGTGATGCCATTGTGGTATGTGCGCCCGTACATCGAGTCGAGCAGGAGGCGTTGCCACCCAGTCGAATATAATAATTAATCGTGCAATGAACTCGACAGTAAAAATACAAGAGAATATATGCCATAAATGCTCATCAGGTAAAATTGTAAACATTTAATAGACTATGTACATGAAAATATGTATTAAAAATCAAATCATTTTCGACACTTTATTCGCTATAAATAAGTTACAAAATACAAATTACATATCTATAAACAATTTGTAAGATATTGTTTTATTAGACGAAAAAAAAAATAAAATTGGGGGAACGAAACAAACAAATTTTGCCAAATATATATTAGAAAAATATATATATTAAGTATATAGCAATTGTTTATATAAAGCTCTCTTAACAATTATATATTTGCATAGGCCACACATACATATATATATGTATAATGATAAATATGTTAAGTACTTGGAAGTTTCAGTTTTTTTTTTTTTGTATTTTCTTAAGCTAATGGCACATTGAATACAATTAGAATTTATAGTTAGAATTTCGTTCTAAGTTAAGTACACTTTCGGTTCGCAAAATGCGTTTTCCAATCGAATTGCATTGGGTTTTTGTTGAATTGTTCAAGTCATTATAAAAAAAAATGAATGAATCACAGTATCACAGTATTTCTTGCTGCGTAAACAAACAAAAATGTAGCAAAAAACAATTCAAATATATATGCATATGTATATGATATATAAGAAGCCAGATAAGAAACATATATGTGGGGCAAGCATTTAGTCGATTGTACTTTGGTTACGCCGACAGCAGCGCTTAATAATAATAATAATAAACTAAAACTGATTATTACACACGCATAGAAAAGTGCCATGAAATATCGTCTTGATATAGAAAAATAAATGCGCAAAACATATATGCATATGCATATTTTGTTGTGCTTATTTTCACCAAGGTTGCCAGCTGCGGTTTTTTTTTTTTGTGGTTTGGACTCCAAATACAATTATTGCACTATATTTTCCTGATTTCTGTAATTACACTCGTGCTGATCAAAACATTCAATAATAAAAAGTTAAAGTGTTTCGTAAAAAACTTGTGAAAAACTAAGGCCCGAACCGAAACATGGGTTAATGGATGTGCAAAAACCAAGGTTGCACGAACGTAAACTTACAACGCAAAGCGTTGATGCGAACCGCGAACCTTGTTTTTCATTTCCATGAAAACGGGTTTTTCGTATGCAGCCATATCAAGTACTTTATGTGACTTTGAGTTCTTTTAACGTATTTCATGGCACCCCCCACACACACACAAAACACACAAAAACGGAACACAACACAAATGTTAAAATAGTAAGTAAACACACACACACGCACGCACACATATACTATTTTAAACTAATACAGTTACAGAAATACGTTTAAGTGAGGCTCCAAAAAGTCAGCGCCTGTAAATCACATGCCTAGTAATGCGCTTTAGTTTTGAAAAACAAACAGAATAAAACATTCATATTAATACTCATATGTACAGGGTACATACATATGTACATCGATAATATGGGTTCTTTGTTTTGGATCGTTGCTTAAAACAAAATTGAAGCAATTAAAAGAATTTTGCTAAGCTGAGGCTGAACTTAAAGCGTTTGCCGGGCTTTACTTTCGTTTTACTGTAGCCCTGAGACTGAGGCTGAGGCCCTGACCTAACCTCAATATATGAATAGCATCTGCAAGGATCCTTACGATTTTGTTTTCTCAAAGAAAAAATTATGATTTGAAAATGAAATTATGTAACCCAAAATGATGCTGCCAAAAAGTGCAATATTGTGCATTGCAATTTTCTAAACGCATTTAAAGCTAAACTAGGATAGGATCTATATGCTGACCTTGGCAGGAACGTTCCGGTAAACAGCCGCAGCTGTTGGCAATTCATTTCGTGCGGCATCAGACTTGAAGAACTCCTCTCTATGGACACCATCTCAACTAAAGGTTGGAGAAACAAAAGCGAAAAACAAATTACTGAAAGTCCGAGATATGGAGATATGGAACAGTTGCCGACTCACCATCAGAGCAGCGTCTCGTTGCCATAGCGCTGCAGCTGCGGATAGTGGGAATAGTTGGCCTGATGGCCATGATGATGATGATGATGATGCTTCTGGGGCGTCGCATAGTAGAGGCGTTGTGTGGAGTGCGCCGTCGGCGTTTGTTGCACGCTGCGGCCCAGCGAGTAATTGGACATTTGGTTAAGCGATATGGAGCCGGCGCCCGTTTGCGTCTTCTGCTTGTAGGGGCTGCCGAGGAGCGGCGGCGCGCTGACCAACGACTGATGCGAGGGACGCACCGAATGATAGGAGACCACAGTGCTGCTGCATGCCATATGCGAGCCACGCGAGCTGCTCTGCCCGTCGAGCCCTGCCTGATGATGGTGCTGCTGTGTGTGCGGCTGTTGCAGCTGCAGCTGCTGCTGTTGATGTGGATTTGGATGTGGCTGGTGGGCACGTTCCAGGCCTGTGGCCTGCTTGAGCGGACGCATGGACAGCTGACGCTTGTACATGCTGGATATGCTGGGACCGAGCACCCAGGCGAAACAGCAAATGCCCAGCATAAGCTCCATGAAAGCGCGCGTCAAATACGGCCAAAGCGGCGTGCTCGTCTCCCGCTGGCTTAGCCAGACATCAATGTTGGCAAACTCATAGATGACCGCAAGCAGCAGCAGGGCACAGGCGGCGCCATAGATGAACAAAAAGATGCCAATGCCAGAGCTGTTGTGGACACCCAGCTGCAGTTGTTGTTGCAAGCTCAACGCGTTGCTGTTGCGCAGGATCTCTTTGTTGCGGCAGTGCACCAAATAGCCAGAGATTAGATTCATCGAGCCAAAGATCCAATAGCAAAAGACGGGCGTGGCGACCAGCACCTGCAGCGCCTTATCCGATTGATTGCCCACAAAGCAGGCGCCTGCAAAAGTGTCGCAATTAGTTGAAATTCCATGGAAATGCATTAAACACGCAACATACCCAACAGCTCATCCGCATCCACCAGCCGCATTACAATTACCGCAGCCGTTTGAAACGCCGGCAATCCCCAGGCGACAAAGCAAACAAAATTGTTGCGCGCCAAATCCTGCTGGGCGTTGCTCCCGCCATGACGTTTACCGGGCAGCGCTATGTGACCTTTGGTGTCCGGACTATTGCGGCGTATATCCCGATGCCAGCCCAAACATAAAATGGCCCACCTGAAACACACACAAAGATATCATAGCAATCATAATAACATTTACAACACAAGCGCAACTATTAACGGGGCATTGCCTTTTGCGCTTTCCACCCATCTTTCAGCCTTGTGGGTGGATTGGACACCCAAAACCGATAAGTTTACTGTTTTCGGTTTCTGTGCATAACTCTGAAAATTAGTTTGAAAGTAAAGTTCTAGTGGAGACCAATAAAAAGTTGTTCTCCACAGCTTTATACCTATTTTCCATGAAAGTTCATTTCGAAAATTACTGTGAAATATTGTGCTTTATAATTCTCAACTATTCGGTTTAACAAATGCAGAATAATATCTCATTAAACTGATTTGTTTTGAGATACTTTTCGGTCACTTTTTAGTCTATTCAATGCGTTTTAGCATCATATTGGTATTTCTTCCCTTTATTTACATGCTATCGTTAGCTAATCCTCATGTTAAAAGTTCTCCAGCTGGTAAATATGTGCGCAAATTTGTTTTCTCTGAATGGACGGTAAATTAGAAATTACAAAATTTCATTTATGCCTTTGTCATTTGCTCTTCTCGGATTGGATCAAGAAATCATATAGTTGTTGTTGGGTAAGGTTTAGAGTCTTGTATGGACTATCAGAATATCTGGACCAAATCGAGCAAAACTCAAGTATCTATGCAGATACCTTAGGACATATGTCTATAAGGGTATTTTGCGTTCGACTCTCGAATGATTCATACTATGTAGATTTCGAGGATAGAAAACTCTTTGAACTAATTGTAAAGTCTCCGGCAGGTTAAGAGGAAAGTGTGATGCAGAAGGACTTACCAGGCGCAGGCAGCCATGCCAAAGTAGTAGCGCAATAGGAAGACGCTCGCACAGGCCGCATTGGAGAGGCCATCGACGCTCAGCAGAGATTCGTTGGGCGCCTGGGGATCTGTGCCGCAGGCGGTGCCCGTGCGTCCGACAATGAAGCGCACCGTCCACCCGATGGTGACCATGTTGTGGCACCAGAGCAGCGGCGACAATAGACGCGACCATTTGGCGCCGGCATTGCGTCCACGATTGTCGCCGCCGAGCAGCACCAGGCAGAGGGTGGCCACACAGGCGAGTCCCAGGCCAGCGTACGCCCAGGTGGATACCCAGATCTCGGACAGATGTTTCTCGCTGGGCGTGAACAATATGTCGGCTTCGCAGAGCGGCGCACAGCGTCCGGAACGATGCAGTTTCACATACAAATGCGACTTGGCCAGCGTCGAGCAGTCCAGCGGCATTGGTGCGCCCACTTTAAGGCCGGGCAACTGCTGGCCATAAAGCTCATGGTCCTGCATGGTCAGATGCGTTTCGCCCGGCCCCTCCATGCACATGGTCTCGTGATTGTTCTCACGCGGAAAACGATCGCAGTCAAGCGCCGGCGGCCAGGGAAACCCGAAACCCTGCAGCACTGGATGGCAGCGTATGCGCACAGATTCGCATAGACTGCGGCAGGGGCCGATCGAATGCACCGGCGCCTTGGGTGTGCACATCGGCACATAGGCGGCGCAAAGGAAGAGCTTCAGCTGGGAGCTGCAATCATATTCGATGAGCGGCGCAAACGTTTGCAGCGTGTACTCCACGTCCGTTTGCAGCTCATGACCGACCAGGTTCGGCATCGAGGTCTCATTGTAGCCAATCCCGCGGCACATCTCGATGCGTATCGGTTCGCATTGACGGAAGATGATTTCGGGCGGGGCGTGGCTGCTGCTGCTGCTAATGATGCCGCCGCCAGTGCTGCTGGAGCCACAATTTGCAGCAGGCGCAAGCAGCAGCAATGTTGCCAGCATCCATTTTGCGTTCATCCTGATTCCAAGTTGTTGCTGCTGTTTTTGTGCTTGTTGTTGCTTTGTCAGTTGCTTTGCATAGTGCCCTCCTCCCAGTCCCCTGTTCGGAGAAGAGAACTGGTTCCAAGCGCTCGCGCTCGCTCGCACTCACACTCGCCCTCGCACTCGTTCTTAATTAAAGCTATCTCTTTTGCGCAGCTCATGCGTCGCAGCCGCTGCCACCGCCCGCCCGGCTATCTGGCCCCTGGACTCCCCTTGTCAACTCGTTAACTACCTTGGCGTCGTTCTTGTTATCGTGCCGTCGCCGTCGACGTCGACGTCGCTGCTGCAAACTAGTTTGGTGTTCTTGTTCTTTCACAATTGGTATGCAGATTATCTTTTGCCCAATTACAATTTTACACTTCTTGCCTGTTGCCTTATGCCTGTTGCCTTTTGCTGCTGCACAGTTTTGCACTTGTTTATGAGAATTTTTCGTCAATTTGGGGTCTGTTTGTTTACTTAAGGCACAGCACTAGTTAAAAATATCTTGATTTATTTATGTTTGCAGCTCGTCACATCGTTTGTATTTGGCAAAGTTGATTTTCAGCAATAAAATTGCCAGCAGAAATCAATTATCGAGCTCACTAGTTGAATGTTTACTACTTTAGCTTCTATCAAACCAAGATATTAAGACTTGTAAATATTGCGTTGAATCGTTTGGTAGAACATGTAGATGTTCTTATCGATAGCAGACGGCCTATGGACTGTGGCGGCATGACGATAGCTTTGCTGCTATTGAGTCTGTTAACAGTGTTGGTTAGCAGCCAACAGTCGATAACATCCACAATAGGCCAACGGTCAAGATGCCGCAAGTACGCAAAATGCGGGTAAACGAGAGCCGTTTGTTTTGTGATTTTATTGAATTTAATAGAATTATTAACTGGTATATATGTAGATAGCAACAAGTAACAGAAATTGCACTTTCATTTTATCAACGCTATACCAAAAACAATTTTTTCTAACGATTCACAACAATATACGTTCAAAATTTTTTACAATTTTTCTTTAACAATATCGTTATTCTGTACACACCACTACAAGAGCGCAATGCATATGTATTGAAGTTCAGCACACAAGCACGCATACTATCTCTCTCTCTCTATTTTGTGTATCTTCTGTATTTGTCTAACTCTTCAAGACATATGCTCTCTTGCTTGCTTTATGATTGGCCTGATTGCAGTTATGTCTTCAATTTTTTGTTTTTGTCCGATATAGGGCTATATAATGCTCGCCATTGTGTCATGTTGTATGTATTGGGAAGCATTTATCCAGCCATATATCGATTGTGTGCAGACTTTGTTAACCGCTTTGTGTATATTTATAATATATGTATATATATATAATTGTATAGGTAGTTATAGATAATTGTTTGTTTTTTAAGATATTACAAATACTTTACATTATTTAATAAGTGCGAGTAACAATTACAATAAAATCGAGAAAACAAGCACAATCTGCTCAAAATATGAAATAGTTTAGGTATTTTGCGTAGGTATGTATATATAAATATAGTATGTATGTATATAAGTCAGCATATGCATGTATATGTATGTATATGAATATGTATGTAAGTATGCCATGAGGATTGACAACGATTTAACAAAAAGAATATCAGCGATAACAAGGAAAATCTTCGGCCAACCGAAGCATTACGCTGCCCGCATAACTCTCAACAAATTGTGGCACATAAAATGTTTATACTATGTTATATAGGTATGTAAGTAGTATGTTTGTATGTATATATTGACTTTTGTTTGTTCTTTGGTTGGTGAGCCCGGAAGAGGGTCTGAACCAGTGTTGCCAATTGCCGTTCAAAAAGCTAGCTGAATTCAATGTTAAGAAAAAAAAGCTAAAACTAGCCGATTTAGCTTTCTGTTTACAGTTAATTGACAATAAACTGTCATTGAGAAGTCAAACTAAAAGCTAAATCAAATTGAAAATTGCAATTGCTTGCGAGACCTCTGAATAATTGTCGAATTTCGCTAGCTGAATATATAGCTGAATCGGCAGCACTGGCGGGTGGTAGGGTTTCCATATTACATATTTACTCATCGTAGTCGGTAATCATGAGGCCCCGTTTGGTGAAGTTTATCGATGAGACCGTTGAGAGATTTGGTGCCGCATCGATGCCATCGAAGAGGTCACTAGTAGCTGAGCTGTTCAGGGAATTAAGCGTTACATTGAATGAGCCGCCAGCGGTATTGAAACGCTCCTGCAGCTCCTGTTGCTGCTTTAGGTTCTCCAATTCGTCGCGCAGCGCCTGATTGGTCAGACGCAGAGAGTCTGCCTCCTGCAGGCAGTCGCGCAAACTAAACAATATTTATTTAGATATACATATATATATTCCTTTAAATTTGAATAAGTCTTACTGGTCAATCTCGTTCTGCATGCTCTTGATGTAGTCGCAGGCCTTGATTAGTATTTGCGATTTGGAGTCGTTGGGTGGTGTGCGTCCATTATTTTGGCTACTTCTAATGGCCGCCTTGCTGTCCAACGTTTCGGCATGGCCAATGGCATTGGTCGTGGTCGGTTTATAGCGATTACCTTCCGTGGGCAGCATCTCTTTCAGCTTAAAGATCCAGCAATTTATTTTATCGCGACGTCGACGCTCCACTTCGTTGTGCGTGGCCCGTCGCTTATCATCGCGCTTCTTATACGCATCCAACTTGACATTGTAGCCAGCACAGTGTGAAGGAGCTGCAGCTGCAGCTGCGGCTGGAGCTGCAGCAGTAGCTGTTGCGTTTGGGGCCGAATGGTTGGCAATTGCCGCTGCGGCTAGGGAGGAGCTGCTGCTGCTGCTGGGTGAATCCTTGCTGGCAGCAACAACAATATTGTGTGTGCTCGTTGAGCCGCCGCCACTAACGAATAGCACGTTTGTGGACGGCGTGGAAATGGAGTCCGGCTCCAGTTTGATGGAAGCCATTGGTGCATGCTGTGCATGCTTTAGCAGCATTTGATCGTTCGCTTTCGGAACGACACTGGTGGCAATTGTGTGCGTTGTGTCCTTAACCAAATAGATTTCACAACCGGTTGGCAGCTGCAGATTTGTGGGCAACAAGGCGTGCAGTGCATCCAGATCTGGCTCCTGCTTAATGCTCTCAATCGCATAGAACTCCTGAGATTCATTTGAGTTGTCATCATCGCCGCATATGGTTAAATAGATTTGAGCACCATTATTCACGTCCACGCCGCCCACCGCAACGCTACCACTGGTTAGAAACAGCCCGTTTGCCGTCGACGTGCCACAAATACTACCAATTCCATTTCTACTCCCATTCCCATTTCTACTCCCATTTCCATTTCCGTTGCCATATGCACTGCTCAGCAGCGCGACGTCTGTTGCTGTTGCGGCTGCTGTTGCTGTTGCAGCTGTGGCCAGCTCCAGACGTGGCCGTTTCTTAACATTCATTGCAGCTGTTTGTTGTTGTGCTTGTTGTTGCCGTTTGTTGCATTAACATTAGATGTCATCTCACTTTATGTTATGTTTATCTCGTTATATGCTGGCACAGTGGGTGTCTCCTTTTTTTTGCTTTTTTTTTGTTGTTGTTCACGTAACTTTTTGTAATTTGAGAGGCGTAGCTGGCACTGCAGTTGCTGCTGCTACTAACTACCGTTATGGCGGACAGTTTCAAAACAACTCGTTGGCAATATGTATTGCATTTGTTTGGCCATTTAGCAAGCAGGCAGCAAACAAGCACACATTTGTTGTTAAACAACCAGAATAATTGTCATTGCAACGATATGTGGGTGTTCTTTTTTTGCGTCTGGCATCCTTATCTGCAGAATTCAGCTGGCAACCCCACCCGCAACAAAGTGAGTCAGGAATTTTCGCATAGTAAGATAACGCCACAAAAGTATATGCAATGCAATTCTTATAAGACTTTTGTTCTGCGCATCTACGTCATGTGTTAATAAAAAGGCTAACTGGATTTAATAACAATATTAATAAAAGAAAACTAACGCATTTCGTTAGCCATTATTTTTGATTGAAATATATTCTTAAGCCTAATAATGTGCAAATTCTAATTTCGGTTTGAATGTCAATTAAGTATTCAGCCTTGACGTCATGCAGCTCTCTTGTTATTGTGTTGCCATATCGAGAGCTGCGCATGGCGAACCTTCTAAAATCGACCATGCTCATACAACAGCCTGCTTCGATATACCGATAGGCAATGTTTTTCTTTTTTTTTGTGTTCTAATATAACAGTGAAACAGAAAAAAAAAACACTCGAATTGAAATTGCATGCTTATATTATAAAAATATCAATGGCTATCCCATCAGCGCGTGAATCACTTACACTTGCAGTAAATAATCGTTTTCTTCCGAACCTCGAGTACTTGCTGCAAGGCTCCATTTTAGACACAGCGGTCGAGCATTTAATGCACAGGTACGTATTGAAGACCGGCGAAGAAAGATAGATTATATTAATGTAGTTGACAGGTTGAAAGGCCTATGCGATAATGTGGACACCTCACCGGAGACATTTCATGACCTAGAGGTGTGCATGAGCCTGCGGCAACCAAATTCACCACAGCCGCTGCTGCTGCGGGTACGACGCGCGCTTGGACGGGATGCGCCGTTCCAGATGCGATATTTGGGTCAGCCCGAGGTGGATATGCGCCGACCCACGCTGGTGCGCAGCTGCATGGACTGTGCCTGTACCAATGGCATACTCGACTTCCTTTCCGAAATGGGCTTTCGCCTAGAATTCGAGTATATAGCAAAAGGTAAGATAGCCCGCATAGAAAACCCGAACTCAATCATCAGTCCTGCCCTTCCTTTTTAGGCTACATGTTTCGCAAGGGTCGCATGAAGATAACCGTCTCGAAGCTTATCAAAATTGTACCCGGCAAGCAGCAGGACATGGCGAATGAGCCCATCTCGCAGAGCTACATTGTCGAACTATCGGTTGTGGCGCCCACAGGCCAGGAGAATGTTGGCGAGGAGATGCGTCTGTTTGCGGAACAACTAAAACCTCTGGTACAGCTGGAAAAGATTGATTACAAACGTTTAGGCAATCTACCGTAAATCCATTGAAATGAATCCTCTAGCAATAAAACGTAGCATTTTAATTACATATAATTAAGCACAAGAAAAAATTGAGATTTATTAGAAATGCGGCATCTAAATTCCAGGCAATTATAAATTCGGAAGTTAGTTCAAGGACTCCGAGATTTAATTGCATCTAGAATGGAAATAACTTTAAAATGCGATAGATTTTTTTTGAAAAGCAACAACAATATAATTTCAATTTCTAAAAGCTTAAACACAGAAAAATACGTTCATTACAAGCATTTAACAAGCGTATTGAAAGCCTGACACATTGACGGGAATGCACACGAAAAAATGAAGAAGTTATTTACATAGAATTAAATCCAAAAACCAGCTGCTTTTCGGCGAACCTAATCCTAATCTTGAAAGATCTCGTTGAGTACGGCCAAGTTGCGATCGTTGACGTAACCCTGCAAGTCGGTGCGACCCATGAGCGAAACGACCATCTTAAGCGTACTCCAAATGGACTCGGACATCTGATGCTGGCCAAAGGCCTGGGCATTGGGCAGCTCTCTGGCGGCATTCGTGTGAGCCTGCATTGTTAGGGCTGTAATCAGATGCTCGGCTGCCTCCTTGTAGGCCTTAAGGTTCATGCAGCAGACGCCGACATTGTAGCGAACGCGTATAAAACCAGGCTGTAGATGAAGTGCCTGCTGGTACGCTTCGACGGCCTCCACGGAGCGTGAACCGTTGGCCAAGCTGGCGCCTAGACGATTCCATAGTTTGGCATTTTGCGGATCCACTTGCACGGCGGCGCGATAGCAGTCGACCGCTTTGTCAAATTCGCCGGATAGATTAAAGAGGACACCGAGTGCCTCCTGCAAGTCGGCTTCCACTCGGGCGGGTTGCATGCGCACCGCCTCCAAATAGACCTGCTGCAAATCACGCAGTTTGCTGCCACCAATCAGCGAGGAGGCAAGCGATGTTCCCTGCGATTGCAGCAGGGGATAGGCCGTCAGTAAATGCTTATACTGAGGATGCGCTGCCAACCAGTTGGTGAGCATTTTAACTGCATTGCTCTGCAAGCCTTCGTTGGTGTAGCACACGGCCAGGGCCATGAGCACCTGCCGATTTTCTGGTTGTAGTGCAAGTGCGCGTTTTAGCGCTGCGATGCCTTGTGGATCCATTTCGTTTTCGGCCTGGGAGATGCCCAGCAGCTGCCAGATTTCGGCACGTTCCGGCTCCTTTTTAACAGCCACCTCGAAGCAGAGCACTGCGCTGGGTATGTCGCCCTTGGTCAAGTACTCCTTGCCCTTTTCGAAGGCGTTGTCCAGATCGGCCATTGGATTTTCTTCAGCAAATTCGTACTGTTTGTAAGCGTCTAGATTCTCATTGTACTCGGTTAGCCAGGGATGCTCGTTCTCTTCGGCCAATTTCTGCCATTCGTCCTGCAGTCGCTGCCAGAACTTTTCATTGAAATTTGTGGCTGTTTGTTCGTTCTGCTCCTTGTTGCGCTGAAAATCGTTAAGCCAATCCTCAGCAGTCTCGAACGAATGAGCCACCTTTGGCAAATTGTCGGTTACGATCGTCTCCATGTTATCGTCAAAAAAGGCATCGTGCTGCTGCTGCAGTTGGGGTGCAACTGGGATACCCATATATGGTTGTCGCATCATTGGCGGCGGCATAAAATTATGCCTGTTGATCAACGGCTCATCATCGAAGAACTCCTGAGAGCGCAGCAAATGTTGGTGCTGCGGCGGCAAGTGGATAGCTTTATTGGGCAGCTGTTGCTGCATAAAGTCTCGGGTCCACTGGCCGGCCATCTCGTTTTGCGGCGGTCCTCCATGGATATTTATGCCACGCATCTCTTCCATCAGTGTGTCCATTTGAAAAGATTGTGGTGGGGCGGCCGCTTGGCCAAGAAATTCGTTGACTAGCTGCTCACCTGGACGCAAGCCGCGTTCGAATTGCGGCTGGGCAAAACCTTCGTCCTTGTGAGCAACGTCTCGGGTGAACTGGCCACCCAGTTGGATCAACGGATTAGCACCTCCACAATCGCCTTCCACAAGTGGACGTAACGACATCTTGATACGTAACTGTTACTGATTTTAATTAGTAGAACAGTAGATTGAAGATGAGAAACTTCTATGATAAGAATAACGAAATAAAAGTCCAAATGTCCACAGTTGGAAGGGACGATATATTTTCACTGTCTGGAATATATCGATTGCCTCGATATCGAGTATGTCAGTGTTTTGAAGAAGAGGCAGCAGAGCTTGTTGCCGCCAAACTCAATATTCAAACTTAAAAAAAAAATATAAAACATATTAAGATATTATATATTATACATATGGGAAACTGTTTGATTTTTCTTATATGGTCAATCAATATAATATTTAGTTTACATTACAAATTACAATCTGCCCCGAAGTCCATTTATATACAAATATTCTTGATTGTTATGCGATTAGCTGCAATTTTAGGAAGTTGTCCAACATTGTTTTTCGGCCTTAACGGGCCTTTTGCGCGTTTTATCGAGCATTTATTTCTCTTGTTTTCGTGGACGGATTTTAAAAAGCCCGCGTTCATCTTTAGCCCAAACACCTGTGCCAACAACAATTTATCGATAACTGTGCGATCGATGGTGTCATCTGATCATGCAGAGTCAGCAGTTTTGGCGCCAAAATGTTGCAGTTGAATGCCTGCTGCCAATAACAATAAATAATAATAAGCTTGATACCGATCTAGTCCATTGCACCAACAATGGACTATGATCTATTCCAATCGGATGACGACGAGGACATTCTCACCGCCTTTTTGCAGGCACAGCCAGAATTGCAGCCACCGTTGGAGCAGATATTGAACAGCAATGAGGAGCCCTTTGATCTTGAGGACGATACCTTGGATGTGTTGCCCGAGTTTAACTGCACTGGCCGAGATACAATCAAGACACAGACCGACTTGCCCGGGACGGGGTTTGTACGCAATGGCTACGCGTCGACTACGCAGTTGCCACGCAGCCGGCTGGACAGACTGTGCTTTGACTTCGAGTCGGATCAGCTGAGAGTGTGCGCTGTCTTGCGCTATCTACATGGCGAGGCTTGGTGAGTGTAGCCTGCGGCTGACTATCGTTTCTGTATATATACGACATACTAATCCCATGCGTTCAGCAAGAATATACAAAAGTTGTGCGGGGCCGTGGCGGGCCAGCAGCAGCTGCAAGCCAGGTCCACACTGCATGGTGCCAGTAGCTGGTACACGGTACGGCAGCAGGTCACTCATTACTATCATCTGCTGCTACACGACCTGGACTTGACGGAACAGTGGCAGCTTCTCAATTCGGCAGCTAAACAGCTTCGGGAGCTGCTCAACAGCTGCCTGGATGCGGCCGCCTGGCGTATCTTGTACTTTGCCGAGCATGGCAAGGGCAACGAGTGCCAGGCTCCTGCTTACCATCTATACCATGGCGCGCTCGAGTGGCGTCTGCTGGACTTGTGCTTGCTGCGCAAGTCGGAAGCAATTGCTCCTGATACAGCGGGACAGTCAACATATCTGTCACAATTGGAGCGCACTCTGGACGATCTGGTGCTATGCGCCAGCTATTATCACAAAAGCAAACACAGTGCCGAGCTGCTGCACACTTCGGCTTTTATGTGCCGCTGCATCAAGGAGCTTTGGCTGTGGCTGTTGCTGCACCAGCAGACGGACACGGCGACTTCCTTCTGGCCGCTGTTCCACAGGGCAATGCAGCGCCACAAGGCGCAGCTGCAGCGTACGTTTCATATAGATCAACTGCCGCCCGAATCTCAATTTGTTGTATTCTGTTTTGCAGTGGACGCTGCCGGCGCCGCCGTCGCCTACCATGAGTTTTATGCCTGGCTGCGCCTTAGCCTGGCCCGTTTGGGCGCCTATGATGCAACAGGAGTCCAACGCATACAAGCGGCGCCAGTGGCCGCGGAGCTGTTGCAGACGGGCGGCTTGCTGCGACAGTTTCTGGCCAGCCAGCCGGATGAGCAGCAGCGACGCGTCTATCTCTGCCTGTTGGCACCGCTGCAGCTGCATTGGGGCCAACCCGACACGGATGTGCTCTGCCAGCTGTGGGAGTGTCTGCATCGTTCGCTCAACTGTAACTTCAGTGCGGGCACGGCGCAGCTGGAGCAACTGCCGCTGATCTGCGCCAGCGGCGCTGCCTATTTGGAACGCTATCGGACGCTGCTGGCCAAGCCGCAGCTGGACGATCTAAATCTGAGCAGCTTTACGCTGTTCGCGCTGCTGCTGGGCAAAACGCTTCAACAGCTGCCGGCGTGTCAACAGGGGCGTGGCAATCAGGCACAGAAGCTGCTGGGACGCATCTTTAGCAAATTCAGTGCTGCCAAGCTGCTGGCGCTGAATGAGTCGGGCATACACCATGTTATTGAGCTGTTCCTTTGCCTGCTGCTGACATATGGCGAGTTTGGAGAGCTGGCGCCCAAGCTCCGTGAAATGCTGCTCTGCCTGGCGCTGGACAAGCTGCCGACGGCGCGACGCCTGCTGGCAGCCAAAGGCCATATGGCTGTGCTGCTGCTTCATGCGCAACGTCGCCAGCCACTGGACGATTATGTGACCAAGCTGCTGGCACAATTGGCAGCCGTGCGCAATGATACGGATGTGGGCAGCATCTATGCGGCCACGCTGGAGCCCATCTTCGAGCTGGCCGATGATTTTGCACGCGGCGAACAGCTGCTGCTTGCGCCCTGGCTGACCCATTACATGGAGCACAGCGCACAGGCGGCACAGGAGCGCGTCTGGCAAGCGATCCACTTGCTACTTCAAAAACTCAAAATCCACATGTCCGTCAGCGTGTGGGAGGCACTGCAGCAGCATGTGCTGCCGCAGCTGCGTCTACAATACGTGAGCGGCTTTAGCAGCTGGCTGCCCAAGCTGGCCGCCGACTTTGTGGCACTGGACAAGGACAAAAAGCTGCTCGAGTGTCTGCTGCTGGGCGCCGAGCCGGCGAATACGGCTGCCAGCGCACAGTTGCTGATTCATGTGCTGCAGGATGTAGCAGCCAGTGTTGGCCAGCAGCCATCTAGCGTGCTCATCCTTCAGGTGTGGATTAAATCCCTGGTGCTGCTCAATGCTCAGCACGAGTCGGTGATTGCGCTGACGCCGCATGTCATCCAGCTGGAGGAGTTCCGTGCGCTCGGCCTGGACGCCGAATCGCTGGCCGGCCGGGAACCATTGTGTGCGTTTTTTGGTGCCTTGGGTCGACGCGCCCAGCAACAGGAGGCCGTAGCCCATGTCCGCATGCAGCTCAGCCACAAACTACACGCCTATGTGGCTCACTTTGAGCAGTGGCTGCCCACGGACCAGCGAGCACGCGGCCAGGAGCGTCCCGAGGTGGGAGCACGATTCTACAACTTTTTGGCAATTGTTATTTATAATTGTGCAACGCTGTCCTACGTCCGCTCGAAGCCGAGCTGTTTCTTTCACCTTGCCATGGTGCGTTTCCTGCTGACCACACAGCTGCAGGCGGGCGTGCCGCCCGAGGGTCGACTGCCGCAGCTGGTGCACAAGATATTTCCGGTGCTGTTGCAGGGCATCGGACGGCTGCCGTATCGGACGGATGCGTATCTCAGCCGCACGCTGGAGCAGCTTGTGCTGCACTGGACACCGCATTTCGGCTTCACCAGCAATGTCAAGCTGGTGGCGCGTCCATATGCAACGCTCCTGCAATCGGATGCGGATGGGCAGTTGGCGCAGTTTGTCCTGAAGCAGTTGGCCAACCAGTTTCTGGGCGTGCAGCGCAGCCAGGCGGGAACGCATGTTGGCCTAATCCTGACGCTGCTGCAGCAGCTACTCAGCGGCCTCGACGAGACGACCGAGATGTCGCGCGACCAGCTGCCCAGCCCAGAGGCGCAGCTGTTGGCGCTGCTGCGAGCCGTGCATATGCCGTTGCTCGAGCATGTCATGTTTGTGGGCGAACTGGAGCCCAGTCGCGTCCAGGTGTTGAGCCTATATCGCGTGCTCGTCAATCTGCGTCAGTTTCAGCGCTCGACAGCGGCACGTGAGCTATGCTCCGGCGATATACGCAGCCTGGCCGAGAAACATCTGGCGCACTGCACCTACTTCTATTTTCAGATGCTCATCAAGCTGGCGGAGCAGGCGCCCCAATTGGTGGCGCCACTCTTCGGCTTTGTGCGCGACCAGGCGCACAGTGTGGAACTGAAGCGCGGCGCTGGCGAGGATGTCGGCATACGCAAGTGCCTGCAGCGTTTGCAGCAGGTGCTGCACATCGCCTAGTTTAAGTTTAAGTTAAGCCCAATTGCTGCAGATCGAGCGCAAGCACAAGAGTGTGCCAGAAATCTAAATCCATATTTATTATCGCTTGTTGTAAGTCTTATTGTCTTAATATTTGTACTCTTTATGTTATTTTAAACCAAGTTTTTTGTAACATATGCCGTTTTTAAAAGCCCTGACCGATGTACAATGTAACTTTGTGTCTCATTTTCCCTAGATTTCGAACAGGCAATTTGTTAGCGGACATTTCCGTTATATTTCCCATGTTCATTTTGCAGGACAACAGTTACCAATCCTCCAATTTCAGAGGTTGCCGCAATTTTGAAAGTCTGCAGGATATGTGGCAATCACAATTGCGTATTTGCCAACACTATCAATCGATAGTCGCGAAAGACGCGCTTCCAGGCGATATGAATATTGAATGAATCACCATGCATAAGGGCTCTTTTCCCAATTTTCCTAAAGGTCAGTGGAAAGTTTTTCAAAAGAAAAACTGATTAGTCACCAGTTTTTGTCCCGCTCTAATCCGATCTACTGCGCAGTTAGCAAATGCATTCATTGAATTTATTTAAGTACAGTTGCTTATAAAAATACTATTTTTTGAAGGACAACACGGTCATACATCATTGCTTGAAGATTGCTTGAACATCGTTGGAGCTGACTACCAGCCTTTAAATTGAATATAAAATTAAAAAAAATAAAAGAAATACGATTTTAGACTAGAATTAGACAACGTTCTTGGCATCGCGGGGTATACGATTGGTGAGGTATTTGGCTGGCATGAAGCCGGTGTCGCCCAAGTACTTGATGGACACGTTGCCAGATGGGCTGATTGTCAGCCACGTGATGGACGCATGATTGATGCTAATGCGCAGCCAGGCCTCCGCCGGGAACTGCAATGCACGGCAGACAAAGTAGCGTATTACATTGCCATGTCCCACAATTAGCGTATAGCTTTCCTTCTCCTGCTCCGGCAAGGCACGGTGGAAATATCGACGAAAGGCGGCCTCGATGCGCGCACCGTCCCGGAAAAACTGCTGCAAATTAAGCCAAATGGTAATGGTTATTCATCTTTACGGATATTTGGGTCGAGGATTAGCAGATAAGATTAGGAAATGCGGCAAGGCGCAGATTTGATTTGATGCTCCAGTTCAAAAGTGTTAAGTTAAGGCTCTGTGGTATAAAATATTGTTAATAAATTCTTCGTTCAAGCTGTGCTACTCACCGAGGCTTCCGGTTTCCAGTGGCCGACGGGCGGCTGGGGCGGTATTGGTGCACCCTCACGTAAATAGGAACAATGCTTTAGCTTGGCCTTGTCGTAGTCGATCTGGCCCAGAATTATGTCGGCCGTTTCCTGGGCACGCACCATATTTGAGGCGATTATCTTGTCCCATTTGATGCCCAGTTCACGCAAACGTTGGCCCGTATATTTGGCCTGCAGGCGACCACGATCGGTCAGATGGTGCGTATCATCCGAATCGCCCACGTCGAGATATTCACCGTGCCGTATTAGTATGATATGGCGTGCACTCTTCGCCACATGCTTCTCCAGATCGGTGTTATAGCGATTCTGCTCCTGCGGCAAGTCGTTCTTTTGCGGCCGCACCAGGCTCTTCGGATCACGAAAATCCCAATTGCTGTCCCACAGCGCGCACTCGCTAATTGGCCGGTCGCTGTTCGTCCACGAATTGTGCACAGCCAGCTGTGGATCGCGCAGCTTTTGGAAATAGTAGGCGGCCAGACCGGCACCAGTGCCGCATGCAAATGCTGTAAATTTGCGCATCATTAACGGATTGATGGCCCCGCTGCAAGTTAACAAACACCAAAAAGGCGGCACTCAACAGCTGTGCGCCTGCTGTCAGAGCGTTGCCGTACATTCGGCGGATGGGTGTGCCATGTGTGCATGTGTGTGTGTTGCGGGGTGGCAGCGCCATCGAAATTTGAATTGAAAAATGTTTATTTATATAGAGTATTAAACTACTACAACATATTATATAATAACCATGCATTAAGAAGTATGAGTTTTATATAATACTGTGTCTATATGTATTACATTTACTTTATATATTCATATGTTTATGTTTACGTCCATTATTCAATTATAAATAGTTGCTCGATCTCTTTCTCTCTTTCTCGCTCGCTCTCTCTCTCTCTCTCTCTCTCTCTTTCTCTTTCCCTTTCAGTGTCTTCAGTGCTGTTAACACTAATTATAAGTTAAACTATGCTTTAAACTAGATTACTGCAATTTAAAGCTGCCGCTTTAGTAGTTGCGAGTGCTTTCAAAACCTTCTCAAAGTCCTGCTCTGGCTCCTGGTCTGGCCATTTTAGATACTTTCGGCTGTTGGTTCCTGCTCCGGCAGCAGCTCCACGCTGATCGTGCGCACAAATGTGGCGCTGGCTTCAATAACAATTGTGGGCAATTCATCAACAGATTGAGTCGGTGCAGCAACAGCCTCAGATGTAGCGTCTGCCTCAGCTGTTTGCAATGGAGGAGGCACTGCTTCCGTTTGGGATGCACTTGCCGACTCCGTCTGCTCCGTTGTAGCTGCTGGTGTGGCTTCTGCTGCTGCATCGGCTGCTTCCACAGGTGGCTGATCGATGACGACTACGGGCACAGCCGCTGCGACTGGTGATTCAGTAACTGCAGCCGCGCCGGCGACTGGAGCTGCAGTAGCTGCTGCCTCGCCGGCGACTGGAGCTGCAGTGGCTGCTGCCTCGCCAGCGACTGGAGCTGCAGTGGCTGCTGCCTCGCCAGCGACTGGAGCTGCAGTGGCTGCTGCTGCTCCCAGCTTAGCCGCAACGGGTGGCAATGTTGTTATTGCGTCCGGATTCTCTTGTACGGCTGGCGATGGTGACTTGGACTTTGATTTTCCTTTTAATCCTGGTGAGGGTGTGCGCGATTTGGATGCACTTCGCTGCTCCGCCAGCACCTTCAGCTTCTGCTCGTGGGCACTTTTGTCGAGGATCACAGAAGTCGACTGGGGCGCTGGACTTGCGCCGCGTTTCATCTCCTCAACCTTGGCATTCAGCTCACGTCGTATTTCAACAATGGGCCTCAACAGGAAGATGGGCACATCGTCGTCGCGACGCTGATACAGCATCTCGCCCTCGAAGTCAAGCAGCTTGTGTTTGCGCGCGCGCAACAGAATGCCGACAACTTTGTCCGAAATGTAGTTGTAAATCTGAATAAAGAAAGACGCAGGGGTCAGTGAAAGTTCACCTTGAAAAGCGAGGGGGGGGTTAACTTACATTGAACAACTCGCCAAAGGGTATGACGCGCATGGTTGGCTCATCCTTGACCTGATAGCCCTCGGAGTCAATGATCTGGCACAGCTCCAGCATTTCCTTCATCACATGCATATTGGCCTTTTGGCCACGCATCTCTGTCAGGCTGCCGGCCAGCGGCTTGCCATACTGATCCTTGGAGAAAGTTGGCTTCGGCGATGCGGCGCGTCCATCGTGTGAAAACGGGTTTAATAACTGCGACTGCTTATGCTGTGTCGCCTGATTGTTGAACATGGCCACCTTCGATGACAGCGGCGATTCCTGCAAGTGCAATGCAAAGCGAATGGAAACTCTTTAAGTACAAAACGCTGTCGTCAACAGGGGAAGCCAAAATGATGCTCGAATGAATTCAAGCTCAAACTGGCGTTGCCAGAATGTTAACTGCTATAAACTTTGGTGGCGTTGCCAACTTTTTATGTTATTTCCTTTTTGCGTTGGCGGCAAATTCAAAATTCTGAATCGAAAATCCTACACGTGGCAAAGAATTTAATTAATGAGCTGTAATTAAATA
Source organism: Drosophila kanekoi (assembly GCA_037075305.1). Taxonomy (NCBI): domain Eukaryota; kingdom Metazoa; phylum Arthropoda; class Insecta; order Diptera; family Drosophilidae; genus Drosophila; species Drosophila kanekoi. Next base: position 101,706 of record JBAMCE010000446.1, on the reverse strand, counting down.
ACAGCAGTTTTACATGTTCTTTAATTTGTCATTGCATCAGCAATGAGCGACACATATAGTGTATATGTACACAGGAATGCGCAAATGTCGGCCCATAAATAAAAAGAAACTTTGATGAACATTTTCAAAATAAATATCATATAAAGCATATTTACACTTCCTCAAGCATACACAAAACAAATAGAAATATAAAAAAAAATGGAATATAACCAAATGGAAATGAAATAAAAGCTAAGAGCGGCCTTCGTGGCCAATTTTCGCGAACGTATTCCGTTTGTTCAAAACATATATTTCGAAAGACTAACAAACTACACACACTATAGTGTGTGTGTGTTTGTGTGTGCGTGTGTGTGTAAATATGTTTTGATGTGCCTTTAATATTGCTAAGTTATTGTATAAATCTGTTGGCTATAAGTCTATAGCCGGATGAGCTGTTGCCACATACATATGTATGTATGTGCTTAGTATTTACATATGTATACTTTGGCCAGCTTTTGCTTTATTTAGACAGCATTTGAAATAATGCGAATTTTGGTTGGCCAAGGGAAAACAAAACAAATTATATAAATAAATAAACAAATAGACAAATAACCAAATGGGAACCCAGTCAAATGACGTTATCAACGTCGGCGTCGCGTCTCTTTTTGATCAATATCCAAAATTTCGTCAGTTGTTTCATGAATTTCATTCATATATTCAATATAAATAAATAAATAAACGAAATGCGCAGCGCCATCCGATGAATGAAAATGTTAACTATAAGAATTTTGGCAATAAACCTGAAAGCCATATATGCCTGTATATACTCTATACCCTTTAGACATACTCTATACTCTATACTCTATACTCTATACTCTATACTCTATACTCTATACTCTATACTCTATACTCTATACTCTATACTCTATACTCTATACTCTATACTCTATACTCTATACTCTATACTCTATACTCTATACTCTATACTCTATACTCTATACTCTATACTCTATACTCTATACTCTATACTCTATACTCTATACTCTATACTCTATACTCTATACTCTATACTCTATACTCTATACTCTATACTCTATACTCTATACTCTATACTCTATACTCTATACTCTATACTCTATACTCTATACTCTATACTCTATACTCTATACTCTATACTCTATACTCTATACTCTATACTCTATACTCTATACTCTATACCCTATTAACATAGACGTATCTCCGCGTAACCTTTCTGCATTCACCTGTCAGACTGTGTAGTCAATTCGCACAGGTGAAAGTCTTTGATGTGAAAATGTTGAAACAACAAAAGAAAATGAAGAAAAACTGCATACAAAAATCAATTGAAATGAAAATTGCAGTTTTCATCATGCTGGGAAACATATTGTTAATCAAAACAAAAAGCTGCACCTGAACAAAGGTAATATGTAATGCAATTTATATGTGTACATGAACGCATATCAAATATTTTATGGTTGCATTTAACTAACTCAAGTTTATGGCAAGCCAATGAACCGAGCCGAACCGAACTGGTTCAAATGAGCTGGCGCGCAAAATAACGGCTAACAATAGTTTCGTTATGTCTGCGTGTGTAGTGTATATCATATATTTTATGGTTCCATTTAACTAACTCAAGTTTATGGCAAGCCAATGAACCAAACCGAACCGAACCGAACTGGTTCAAATGAGCTGGCGCGCAAAATAACGGCTTACGAATTTGACCCAAAAGCTGGCCAACTGCTTGCGTAGATTGCTTCGTTATGTCTGCGTGTATGTGTGTGTGTGTGAGTGTGTGCTTGTGTGCTTGTGCGCTGGCATTTGTGTGTATATAGTATCTATAACTGATTCGATTTGTCGCTGTCGGCGCCGCTGTCACTCAGCAAAAGTCGTCGCATTTAATATACTATACAAGAAATATGTATGTACATACGGTCGGTCAACGTATGTATATAAGAAGTCTACATAACATTGCTATTTCAGCTCGAGCGATGGTCATTGCCAAGAATTTTTCCGTGTTTTGATCTTTTGCACAGTGCGACAAAAAAATTTGTTTCTTTTGTCAGCCACACACACACACACACACAAAAAGATCATGCATATGTGTGAATACATACATACATATGTATATATATCTGCTTTTTTGGCAATTCGTTTGGCGACAAATTAATGCAAAGGCACATAAGGAGGGTATTCAGGAGGATATTATGTACTGTGTGGCAAAAAAAGGATATTTTTTCAAGATATCCCAACAAAATTGGGCATTTATTAGTTTCAGTGTGACCATATCTTACATATGGGAAAAATACCCAAGTTCTTTATGTTAGCCTCACAATTCAGCTTACAAGCCGTTAGGCTTTTGCCTCAGGTAGGGTATTTCAACTTCGGCCTGCCCTTTCTTCATCTTGAAATCAAGATCTTATTTTATTTGGAACATCGAGCAACAATTTCTCGCACATGTTTTTCATCTACAAATGAATATACATATGTATAATATTTTGCGTGACATTTTGTTTTTTCCACGCTTCTTATTGTTGCTGCTGCTTTCTGTGGTTTTTATTATTATGATTTTTCATTTGCTTAAATTTTGTTTTTCATTTTTCTTATTTTTTTTCTTTGCCTTCTTTATGCGCATAAATAATGTTCAGGCATTTGTCGCACGAGATATTTGCCATACAATAATAATAATAATAATTATAATAATGCTCAGGGGAATGACAAAAATAACTGCAGAATTTCTCTTTTTTCTTAAATATCGTATACATATACACATTCCACAAATGCCTTTTATTTCTAAGGTCTTGTCTAATTAGCTATGATTTTTTTTTGTGAAGTTGAGAAGTTGTAAAGTTTACCTGTTCTTAATGTGAGAGGAGCTTATTATTATGTCTGTCTGTTAAAAAACCAGGCAATGCATAGTCGTGTATACCCGGTGTAGGTAAGGTGTTAAGATTGAAATTCTCGCTGGAGGCGCAATAATATACTGTATATGCATATGGTAACTTCCCTCTGGGACTTTTATAAAAAGCCTTTGGGAGGCGTGTCAAATATCCCTTTCAAATTGCAAAGAATCTTTCGCAATACATTTGCCGAGTCTGCAAGCTCTAAGCTGTTATTGGACCACGATCGAGTATTGTTTATTATGCAGTCGGTTAACTTTATTAACTTTTTATAGTTTTTTTCTTTTCGGGAAAGCCAGCGGCTGTTACTTACCACGACAAAGCGCAGGGCGCCCAGCTCATGCGATACATCGGTCATTTTGTTATTGGGATTTGGTTGTTGCAGTTTTGCAGCTTTGCAGTTTTGCAGTTGTAAAGGTAACTTAGTAAAGCGTTCGCTGGAATTGACGATGGGCCCCAGAAAGACTCGGGTGTCACAGTCGGAATCTCTATGTACGTTGAATTTCGGGCTAGTCGTCTTTTGGGGTACTACTGTAAATGTAAATAGAGGCCAATTAAAGTTTGCGAAACGTTAGCGAAAACTCAAAAACCACAACAAACAACCAAACGGAAAAGAAACGAACGCTGCGCGAAAGACAACCACAACCACAACAACAACAATAATAATAATAATGATAACAATGAAAAATTTGTTTCGTTTGAGCGGCCATTGTGTCTTGCCCTGGCATTGCTACACAATGTTTTTTTTTTCTCCGTTGTTATTTAGCATTTCTTTTGTGACCCACAGTCAGAGCCGAAAAAAGTAGATTGAAAAAGAAAAAAGAGTTGAGAAATAAAAACAGAGCGACCCCAAAAAGAAAGAAGCAAAACAAAGTCAAATTGCGCGAAGTAACGGCCATAGAAAAATTAATGCGCACCAGCACACACGACCCCCCACACACACACACACACACACACACACAGAGCGAAAGAGAGAGAGAGCGCGAGAGAGTGAGAACAGAGCGATGCCACCTGGTTTGAACTCTTAACTCTGCACAGGCACGCATGCGCAAGGCCCCAGCTAAACAAGATAATTTCGCCGTTTTTTTTTGTTTTTATTTCCCACCAGAAGCTACACCTGCCCCTGGGCCTGTTTCTATCGTTTCCCATGCCCATTTCACAGCCAGTCCCATTTGCTGGCCGTTGCTAACAGCGTATCATGTTCAGTTAAATGTTGCTATACGCTTATCGATGCTCGGATACATTTCGATAAATATGCCCGTTGACAGTTGGCAGCACAAAATGGCCGCCGCTGCAGCAAACAGGATGGCAATACTTAAATGGCGGCAAAATATGGACACTGCACTCACTTTTAACAGATTTATCTGTCGCTGTTGTCGGTTGCTGTTGTTGGTTGATTTGTTTGGTTTGTTTTGTTTCAATGCTCCGCTTGTTCGGTTCCTTTTTTATGGAATTCCTTTTGGTTTTACACTACGTAACTCACTTCAATGCAAATGCACTTGGACTTGGGCTTATGTATGTATTTATATTTTATTGCACATATATATATGTATATGTATATATTAAAAAAAAAAGCCGCAATAACTGTAGGAACAGCTGAGAAATATTTTTTTGTATTTGAATAAAAAAAAACTCTTTTTGCGTTTCTGTGTTCTTGTGCGTGTACACCGTTTGGCTGCTGGGACCAAAAGTGAGCGCTGAAAGCGAGCGCGCTTTCTTTTTATACCTGCGCCGGCCGCTACACAGACAAGACACACACACACACACACACAAACACACACACATACACCAACACACACACGCGCGCACAGAGCGCCTCTCGCAGTGGCACGAGCGGCATGTAAAAAGCACATCGAAAAAAAGTTTCCACAGCTGCTCTAAGCATTTTCTTTTAATTTTAGACAGTTTTTGTGGCTGCGCTCAACAAAAACAGCTAAATACAACGTTGCCTGCAATGATAACGCACACGATATCAGTACTCAGGGAGAAACCCTCTGAACAATTTACAAACATATCTCCCTTTTCTCTTTTTTAACTTTTTTCCATTTACATATGTTTTGGCAAGTTCGGAGTAATTGACATCTGGATTGTTCCAGAGTTTTCCATGGTAAGGATTTTCTTACAAATAGAAAAGTTTCTCGTTATCTTTGGGAATTGCTGTCTAATAAACATTCTATATATTAACGTTCTGAGATATTCAAGAAACTATCAAAAGAGCAAAAGCTCTCTCAAGTTTTTGCACATTCCTCTGTGTACCATGTTCTGCAACGTTTTGCTGGCTGCTCGCTGTGAACCCGTTATGACAGTAAATCGGGGCAATAACAGCTGTTAGCTGCTGAAAATTATGGGACAGAAAACGTAATGGGGGCCTTCATAGGGCTCTTCGGGGTATTCATATTAACGGCCTCTTATGTGCATTTGGTTTATACAAAAGGCAAAGAAAAACACCTGCCACTTGAGTACGAGAAGAAATGTGGAAAATTCAAGAAAGAAATATGCAATTTTTTATGACTTGTTTCGCTTAATGCATTGTGAATCGCGTTGCGCTTCGCTGCGTCGCCTGGGGTTAAGGTTGGGCCCTGGGCTATGGACATAACCGCAATCCCATCAGAATTGGTAATCAGAATGCCAACTAGAAGCGGATCAGGTCGTGTGCCACGTAGTGTGTCGGTCGGGTCGGGTCGCAGTTGGCATACCAGAGTACAAAATGCAAACATCTAAACGCAGCGTCTGTTGCTAGGCATACAAAAACAACGAAGAGTGCCCGACTGAGAGATACCCTAATCCTTTATAAGCAACATATCTACACTCGAGCACAAGCTGGCTACATACTTCAAGCTTCAGCTTCTTCTAAAGAAATGCATTCTTGATTAAGCTCGGAACTTATGGTCCGATTTTCAGCGCTTAAATATGGAATACTAAAGTAAAGAGATTGCCTGATATTTCCAAAAGCAGGTTGTAATCTGCACGTAAGCCTTAGGTTAATCAAGCTTCTTACATTTTCGAGTCGTGCCTTAAACACCTTGACTTAAAAACGTTATTTATCGATGTGCTATAGGCAAACATAGCGATATTTATCGATCTGCCAGTAACAAGTCAAAATTTTTTAATCTGCCTGTTACAAATCGATATTTATTAATCTGCCTGTTACAAATCGATATTTATCGATCTGCCTGTTACAAATCGATATTTATCGGTTTGCCTGTTACAAATCGATATTTATCGGTTTGCCTGTTACAAATCGATATTTATCGATCTGCCTGTTACAAATCGACATTTATCGATCTGCCTGTACCAAGTCAACATGTATCGATCTGCCTGTTACAAATCGATATTTGTCGATCTGGCTGTTACAAATCGATATTTATCGATCTGCCTGTTACAAGTCGACATTTATAGATATGCCTGTTACAAATCGATATTTATCGATCTGCCTGTTACAAATCGACATGTATCGATATGCCTGTTACAAATCAACATTTATCGCTCTGCCTGTTACAAATCGATATTTATCGATATGCCTGTTACACATCGATATTTACCGATCTGCCTGTTACAAATCGACATTTATCGATCTGCCTGTTACATACACTTGCCCAACAACAATGTTACCCTTTTAAGCCATTTGCAATGGGTTCTGGGTAGACGAGATTCGCGCTCTGTTGCGAATGCATTGCAGTTGGGAAAAACCGGAAGTGACCGCCCGCGCAGCTGCCCCACCAACCCGCCGGCCCGCTGCCACGCCGCCCCTCGTCGTGCTAGCGTCTAGCCAAAGTGAAGACAATCAAAAATAGATTGTGTCATCTAACGGGCTAGTGATCATCGGTCGGACTCCGTCAGTGCAATATGATGCGATACATATATACATGCATATATATATGTATGTATATAATGGCATAGCATGAATGGCAATTGGATGTACATAAGCCAAAATCTTGGATGCTAGTCAAAAATGCCAGCTGTCTATTTGAGAATGGAACGCGGCCCGGCGCTGCGATTCGAATCCTGTAAAGAAATGCGTTTAGGGCGCGTGCCCAGCTGCCCCGGCTTGTCAAAGCCTGTCCATACGAATATGCATATGCATATATATATATATATATAGATCTAGTATAAGTCGGTATAACTGAGCTGATTTTGTAAATTGAAACAAATTCGAATTGCATTGTTGTTGGCCGCTTTGCTGTTTGGCTGACAGCCACAAGTGCATGGCGATGTTGGGCAATTGCTCATTACGTTCGCGTGTATATATAACTGTATAATATATGGTCAGGGGCGGGTAAACGTGTCTGTATCATATAGTATATCTATGGCTCTACTATGCTAGCACACACACACACACACACACAGAGGGAGAGGCGCACACACGCTCACATAAATAAGATCAAGTCATGAATGAAAATGCGTTCGCCTCAGCGATTTCCGGTTGCATTTTGCATTTAACAATTTTTACCTCAACTGCATCTACTTCTTACTCTTCTTCTGCATCTTCTTCTTGATTTCTGTGCGCCACAAATTGCTTAGCATAAATTATTTGATATGTATCTGCGAGCGTTGAAAGGCCTAAGCAGAACAATTCATACTTTCTACATCGCCTCAATATTTGGCATGCGGCCATTCAATTCAATTTTTAATTTTCAATTCGAATCGTACTACATATCGGTTTAGCAAAGTAATATATATAATTACAAGCATAACTGAAAGTGCAATTTGTCTTAATATAATACATATTCATATCGGATTCTATCTTCTAGAAGAATCATTGTGCTTAGAGCAAAAATTTGCAATTCAATTTTTTGGTTGAATTTCATTTGCTTTTCCTTTGTCGGTTTAACGTTTGGCTCAGCTAACGGGAATCACCCAGGAAAGCATCGAGAAATGCAAGGAAAATGTTGCTAAACGTTTACGAATGGCCATCAAAGGAAAGTGGCAAGAATAGAAATAGAAACAAGATGGATATCAGCAGGAGATAAGAACTGGAGAATAAGAACGGAATTTGCTTGCAATTCCCAGTGCTGGCATCATGGCCAGTTTAACGTTTAAGAATGTCGCACAAAACGGAATTGACAAGAAATGCCCTTGAAAGTCCCTCAACAGACTAAACTTTTGCTAAGGCACGTTTCAAACTATATACATTATTACCAGAAGATGCTTATTTCAGTTCATATGATGAATGAAAGAATGTAAAACGTTTACGAATGCAACCCAAAAGCAATTGACGGCAATTAATGCGCTTGTGAGGCTGTTTGTAAGCGAGCTACGCTTTTTACTCCTTTTCATACAACAACTCTTGGCAGCAGATCTTGCGCACACGCATAAGTCGAAAATGGGTTTGAACCTGGTTCCAAATAAGTTCAAATAAGGGGAAAGCCCCTACAAATGGGTAGCCATGGAAAGAGGCAAGAGTATGTCATCGTCGGCATGCACAATAGATAGCCGTGCTTTCCCATCTTTGTTGCCTCACATCTTCAGCTCAGAACTTAACTTTATGGCCATAATTGTGTTTAGCTGCTGCGATTATTATCTAAAAATATATAGAATATACAACATGCGGGATATGTGCACAAATAGTACACAGTATAGACGCGAGTATGACACATGCGGACACAATTCTTTCAAAATAGCAACCGAAACGTCAAAGGGGGCACGCAGCCCCCTAACCCCACCCCAGCCCCGACGGAACGGAACGAGGGGGGGGGGGAGGCTTTTGGGGAGCGTGTTGCAAATGAGTCATCGACTTGGCATAAAGTTAAAGAATTGGTCGCTCGCAGGCCCGATTTGGGCATTGCAAATGCAATTATTTCTAAATGCGCGTCACACGCGGCGTATGCGCAATGCAAGAAAATTGCGCATACGCAGCTTGGTCTGAATCACATACATAATACCATCCATTTCGTAGATTTTCTTATTATAATATTATTTCAATAATTGGCAGAATTTTCATTTGTTTTTGATGAACCAATGCTTACATCTATATATAAAATGCGTGCGTCTGCGTGTGTCCGTGTGTGTGTGTGTATGTGTGTGTGGGTGTGTGTGTGTGTGTGTGTGTGTGTGTGTGTGGCATGGGCTGGCAAGTGTTGAAAGCACTCGCCAAATGACGCAAAATGAATTGCGCCAAAGCGAATTTGTTTGTGCCCTCGCAGAAAAGGCGTATTATGATTTGGTCAAATGACACGGGCCATATATATACTTATATATTCGTAATCCGCATCATCCGACATCATAAGGTCGAAATCAGCCGAAACGAATTACCATATCATATGTGTACATACCTGCCGTGACCTTTTCAACAGATATCTTAAGCTAATTGGGCTTTTCCCTATGAGCAATATCTCTCTCTATCTCTATCTTTTGCATCTTTTTTTGTTATATTGAGCTTTTAAGGTCTGTTTATTGAGGGTATTTGAACATCGGTGTGTGGCTCTTGCTTGTTATTTCGTGTACCCATTGAAAGCGGGTTAAGCGGGTATGCTAGGCTTGTGCAAAAGCATGTAACAGATAACCTAGTTATATGTATTATACCATATATATAGATACCTGAACTAGACTTGAACAATTTCAAATGTGTTTGTGTTTGTGCGACATATCTCAGAGCTTAGAAGATCCATCTAGACTTTCGTATCGTACACACACATTTCGAACGTTTTACTTAATAATATCGCTTTCTATCTATTTCTACCACTCTCTTCCCAACATTGTTAAAAAGAGAATTTGTTAGGTTAGAGCCTTCCGCTTTGGTTTTAATTAACATTTCTTCGTAACACTCATGCACTAAAAAGTTCATTCCGATCGGACAACAAACACCGAAGTTAATCGTCAACGCGTTTGAAGAAGAAGCACAACTTGTGGCGTGCGTGTGTGTGTGCGTTTGTGTGCGTGTGTGTGTTTTGTGTACATGTGTGCAGATGGGAGACTGGCATGTTTGTTGCGGCAGCCAGGGTATCTGTTAGTCGGCTACGCCCGCATAGAGAGCTCTTGTTATTTTTCCCCTGTTTTTACACTTTTCACTTATTATAATGGATTCATCCAGCTGATGTTGTTGTTGCTGCGTGCACTCCATGAGGCACGTTTTGGCCCTGGATGGCCCTGATGGCCATGTGCACAGCCAATGGCCAAGACAAGAGTCTAGGAAATTGCGGCTCTCGGGCACACTGTGCCGCACGCTCCGCTGTCGCCCGTTGGCCGCATGCCTGATCTACGGCAAATACAATCGATTGAGTTCAAAAAATTCCATGCCGCATTGAACTCTGTGGCCTGAGGCGAGCGTACGGAAAAATTACGAAAAATACAAAAAAAGAATTGCAAAGATATCAAAACAGAAATTCAAAAAGAAAACACACACAAAATGTACAAAATTGGAAATGCCAATGAAATACCAAGCACACACACACACACACACAGACGATCTATAAGGAATGTATATACACATATAGAAGCTATATACATATGTATATGTATATGTATGTATGTCCGACAGCGAGAAATCGCCAACTCTTGTAAGACATGTGTAAATATTTACGTTTCAATTGTGGACGGGGGCGGCAAAATGACGTCGACGTCGACGTCGACGACCGACGCAAGAATTTTGGAATTTGGCATGCTTGAAGGACGCCTACTCGTTATACCCTGTACTCACAGAAAAGGCGTATAAGAAAAACATGCTGGGTATTATGAGCTTGTGCATAACAAGTTTTGCTTTTCCAATTATCAACTGCTGCAAAATCGATTAATTATCGATATCCAGATACGATTTTTAATACTTCAGAATATTTCAAGTTTTTGAGACAGTCTTCCCAGCGCCCTTTACCCCATATACAAGGCTTTTATGTGTTTTCGCCTTGCGTTCTGCGTATATTGTACATAAAGTTGTACGGCATAACGATCGGACTATAAGAGCCGAAGTCAATTTAGAATGAGCTGAATACAGGGTATCTGCAGATCAGGTACTCACCACTCGCTGCTTTATGGCATTGTTGTTCTGTACGTAACGATCCAAATCGAGTGGGATTTTTTGGATTCGAATGATTCAGCTGGCGCCTGTTGTGAATGCATTTGGCATTCGGAGCTCGCATGGACACGCCCAGATCCACTTGAGTAGGTCCCAAGTCCTGAATTGCTTTGTTCCAGCATCAGTTAATTGAATGTAATCATCTTATTGTTATTTAGTTCGAAATAACAAGGTGAATGGGTGGGTCAACAACGCGATGTTAGGCTAGCTGCGCACTAAACTAATATCGAATATTTATAATTATATTTATGCATATTTGCATTCGCCCTCTCCACCAGCTCGCTCGTTTATCCCGTTTGCAGGCGTTGCCAGCTGGACCAAAATGGCTGACACGCTAGTGACGTCACAGCTGCGCGTAGAAAACAAGAAGAAAGCATGGAAATGTGTAAACACCTAAACACCCACTCGTCCATTCCACCCAGCGTTGCCAGCCCGGACGTGGCGTCACAGCTGCCACATTTCTGGAGCTATTTTTAGACGTATATTCTAAATTAGGACTCGCCCGCCATGTGTCCGATGCGTACAACAAAAACGATAACAAATAAACAACTTGAACTTGACATGGCCCAGAGATAACGGATAACCTACTAGCGGCTGCTGCAGATAACGAGAACTTTGGCCAACAATTAAGTGCACTCACTCAGTCGCAAATCGTGTCTGCTCCAAGGTGAAATGCTCTACTGCCTGCAGCTCGTCATCGCCGCCGTGTGCATTGCCCTGGCCCTGGCCACGCTCAGCTGGCTGCCATTGCGTCCGTGGCTGCGCCGGCGCCGACGTGCCAACGAACTGGCCGCACTGCTGCCGGGACCGCGGACGCTGCCGTTGATCGGCAATTTCAATATGTTTCTGGGCTTGGAGCCGTCACAGGTGCCCCAGCTGATTGCTGAATTGGCGCTCAAATATGGCGGCACCTTTAAGCTCAAAATGGGCAACAATTTTAGCGTCATGATGTTCGAGCCGCGCGACGTCGAGACCGTGCTGGGCAGCACCCAGCTGCTGGACAAGGCCATCGAGTACAATTTCCTAAGGGGCTGGCTCAACGAGGGCCTCCTGGTCAGTCGTGGCCGCAAGTGGCACAAGCGGCGCAAAATTATAACGCCCGCCTTCCATTTTCGCATCCTGGATCAATATGTCGAGATCTTTGACAGGCAGACACGTCTGCTTATTAAGCGCTTGGCCCAGGCCCGTGGCGATGGCAGCAATCTGATCGACCTGGGACATGCTGCGCATCTGTGCGCCCTGGACGTCATCTGTGGTGAGCACAAAGAAATGCTGGCAATTCCTAAAGGATCCGCCCATATCTTGTGGTCTAAGAGAGTATAATGTTTATATGCAGACGTGTGTTACAGGCAAAAGACAGCATTTTCCACTCCATAATGTTTATAGGATCTTGATCAAGAACTGAGTCCGTCTAGCTATGTCCATCACGTACCCCAGACTGGAGCTGTCAATTTTGTTTTAGCTTGGAACGTTTTTATAGTTAACATTCTTTTTGGAGTTATTCAAATGGAACTAATTGAGCGCAACCCAGACGCACTATCAAAATTCGTCACCGTCCAACGATTGGGCAAAGTGCAGCCGGGCGGGCGGCTCGTAAAGATGCTCTCACAGCGATTAGATAGCCGGGAACTCAAGCATTCACTAAGTGTGTCCGTGCCGATGGTGGATTGTGGATAAGCAGCGATTAGATTTGTGTCCATAAATGTTTTGCTAATGTTGGCGCTGACCAAAATAGCAGCAAATGGAGCAAGGGGCTTTGGGCTAGATACAGCCAATGATCGTTGTTTTGGGCTTTAGTGTAGAATTGCGTTTCGAGCGCTGCAGTAAAATGTTTCTAGCTGTGGGTCTCTTCTTGGCCAGCGCCCTGTTTGTGGGTTTGCTCATCTACCAGCTGAAGTTCAAGCATCTGATCGAGGTGACTCGCGATATGGCCAGCCCGCCTGCGTGGCCGCTAGTGGGCCATGGCCATCATTTTATTGGCAAGGAGCCGCATGAGATGATTCAAACACTTGACGATTTCATGAGTCGCTATGCCAAGGATGAGACGCTCAAAGTGTGGCTGGGGCCAGAGCTGAACATGCTGATGGCCAATCCCAAGGATGTGGAGCTCGTGCTGGGCACACTTCGCTTCAACGACAAGGCCGGCGAGTACAAGGCCCTCGAGCCGTGGCTCAAGGAGGGCCTGCTCGTCAGTCGCGGCCGCAAATGGCACAAGCGCCGCAAGATCATAACACCCGCCTTCCATTTCAAGATTCTCGAACAGTTTGTCGATGTTTTTGAGCGTGAATCGCGTGTGCTCTTGCACAATTTGGATAAGGAACGCCAGCGGCAGGGCCAGACGGGCTTCAATCTATACGATTGGATCAATCTCTGCACCATGGACACCATTTGTGGTAGGTTAACAGCTCCAAAGGGCTACCAACTAAGGCGGCATCTTCGATTCCATATTTTGAAATTTCCATCAGAGCTTGACGTAGGTCCTTGAGCTTGAGCTTGAGCCACCAAACTTGACATGTAGCTTCTAGAATAGTATATACATTTGAGGTATCTTTAAAGGAAGGAGATGGTTCAGGGTATCCCCACGTCGTGTACTCCCGACTAGACTCCCGACTTTCTTGTTTTTAGCTTCGAAAGTTAATTTAAGTTTATAGATCTCTTCCCTTCTTGGGATATTTACGTACTGAACATTTTAGAAAGATCGGACTATAAACTCCGAACTTAAGCTCGGTCTCGTTATAATCTAAAGTTCCCAAATTAATCCTATCCAATTGAAAGCTAGTAATGCATATTTGATCATTATCACTTATTCTCGGAATTTGTGCACTTTGAATTATCTTCGGATTTGCCCGCCTAGAAACCGCCATGGGCGTCTCCATCAATGCACAGACGAACGTGGACTCGGAGTATGTGCGTGCGGTGAAGACCATTTCGATGGTGCTCCACAAGCGCATGTTCAACATATTCTATCGGTTCGAGCTGACCTACATGCTGACACCGCTGGCTCGGGCCGAGCGCCGAGCGTTGAATGTGCTGCACAACTTTACGGAGAAGATCATTGTGCAGCGGCGCGAGGAGCTGCTGCGTGCAAGCAATGCCGGCGAGCGAAGTGCACAGAGTGCGGACGATGCGGACGTGGGTGCGAAGCGTAAGATGGCCTTTCTGGACATTTTGCTGCAGTCGAACATTGATGACAAGCCGCTGACCAATATGGACATACGCGAGGAGGTGGACACCTTCATGTTCGAGGGCCATGATACCACCTCCTCGGCCATTATGTTCTTCTTCTACAACATTGCCATGTATCCGGAATGCCAGCGCAAGTGCGTTGATGAGATTATCTCGGTGCTGGGCAGGGATAAGGAGACGCCCGTCACATATGAACTGCTGAATAAGCTACACTATGTGGATCTATGCATCAAGGAGACACTGCGCATGTATCCGTCGGTGCCACTGCTGGGACGCAAGGTGCTCGAGGAGTGCGAAATAAGTGAGTTATGGCATATGCTTTACAAATCCTTTAAATACACTCATTCTTTCCATATTCAAACAGATGGCAAGATCATTCCAGCCGGCACCAACATTGGCATTTCGCCCTTATATTTGGGCCGGCGCGAGGAGCTCTTTAGCGAACCGGATACATTCATACCGGAGCGTTTCGATGTTGTCACCAGCGCCGAGAAGCTCAATCCCTATGCCTATATACCCTTCTCGGCGGGGCCGCGAAATTGCATTGGCCAGAAGTTTGCCACACTGGAGATCAAGGCCATTGTGGCGAATGTGTTGCGGCACTTTGAAATTGAATTTGTGGGCAATACCGCAGAGCCGCCTGTGCTCATTGCTGAGCTGATCTTGCGTACCAAGGATCCACTTATGTTCAAGCTCAAGGAGCGCACTTTTTAACTAACCCCCCACTCCTTGCATATGCGCTCTCTCCTATATTCTGTTTTTCTCCGTTAAAATATTGCAATAGAGATGTGTGTGGGCATATGCAATAAGTACTGAAAACTATCGATAATTGATAAGCTATCGTTAAGTTTTTATACTTATCGCCAAATATTTCAAATTGGGCTCAAAGTAAAAAATGAAAAAAGCAATTCTTAAACGAAGTTGAAAAATATATCTGAATAAAATAAAGATAAACTGATAAGTTGAGGTGAGACATTGGTTTGAAACGTACACCAATAGAGCGAGATAAAATGGGCGCCATATCAAACTGAATAGTTGGCACGCAATAATTTGGTTGCATCAGAATATAGTTTTTATTCCTCAGAAGACGGAGAAGGAGGGGGGAATAGACCTATACCTAAAGCTAAATCCAAACACATATTAAAGTTTTAGTTTTGCCGCCCCATATGTTGTCAAAAAGTCTCGCATTCTTTTAGAATCGTTAACAATGAGGAACTCAAACTAAAAATTTTTGAAATCCATGTTGAAATTGGCGAAAGCGAAGATAATTAACAATATATATAAATGGAGCGCTGTCAGCGAATCGATAATAGTGTATATGATGTCAACAAATCACTCCGACTCCGAGGGGTCATCCTTGGTGACCTGATCGTGAATGGCATAACAAAGCGTTTCCAAAAATGCCGGATCCATTTCCCGAATAATACTAAGTGCCGAACTAAGCAAATTTGAATTGCGGATCACTCGACGCTGATCACTCGGCGAACCGTTGCTCGAATTGGATCTGGCACTGGAAAGTGCTGCCATACGCATATAGGGAGCTTGTTGGCGTGCAACGGCATCGATTGCGTCGTTGCGCAGCTGGGCAACTACTGTGGCAGCTGCCGCTGCGGCAGCGGCAGTGGCAACACGAACGTGCTGATGTGCATGCTCGTGCATTTGTTTCACCTGCCGGCGATGCTGCAGGTCATCGCCTTCCTTTGGACGGCGCGGTGTTATGTTTTCGTCCTTTGATGGACGGCGTGGAAGCGTTTGATCCGCCTGTGGACGTTTTTGATACATGTGCTCCTCCTGGAAGTGACGCTGCTGCTTGTCGTCCGGTTTGCGGCGTGGTGTTATATTGTCATCTGGCTCGTGGCTTGACAGCATGTTATCGTCTTGTGGCCGGTTCTCTTTCGCCTGACCTAGCGCACTGGCCACCGATGTTGTCGACTGTTCTTTGCAAGAGATGGGCGGCTGTGAGCTGGGCCGCAAGTTCACCTCAGTTTGCCGTTTCGGCGAGAGAAGCGCCTCCAGCGGCGGAACTGGCTGAGGATCGCGCAGCACCTTGTTTGGTTTGGCTGCGTTCAACATCTGTAGTTCCAGCTCAGATCGTTCGC
The DNA here is from genome assembly GCA_037075305.1 of Drosophila kanekoi. NCBI lineage: Eukaryota > Metazoa > Arthropoda > Insecta > Diptera > Drosophilidae > Drosophila > Drosophila kanekoi. The sequence goes on along the minus strand of JBAMCE010000446.1, from coordinate 85,519 downwards.
GTTCCATGCGAAGTGCTTTGCCAGCAACGCGCTTGAACTTCTTCAGCGGCAAGGATTTGGTTCTGTTTGCCATGTTTGGACTGTAAGTAAATTATATGTGAATTGGAGAGTTAACTATTTGTATAAGAGATATTTAGTCACACACGCACGCACACACACAGCGTAGACTGTTGTACGTATCTGAATATACGACATAATGCGAAGTAAATTTCAAAGTCATTTTTGAATAGAAGCTGAACTCCTTTAGGCGTTGCCAACTGTTATCGATAGGCAATGCTATCGACGCGACAGTTTCGATAGCAGCCGAAAGCAAATCTTTTGCGACGCGCAAAAAGTTGGCTCTTCTAACAAGCACTCAATAGACTAAACATCATGTCGGACTTTGATGATAATGCGACTGGCTGCGATATGGATATGCTATTGGAAAACACAGATCAGGACATAGAACTGATTGCGGATGAAAGCAAACAGATGAGCGTGGACATTCCTGAAATTACACAGTTAATGAAACAATTTGCAGGACTATGCCTAAAATATACGGTAAATACATATACATGCATACATGCATACATATATATGCATACATATGCATGCATGCATATGTATGTGGAGTTAAATTGAATATCTTTTTAATAAACATGCCTTGTGCAGGATTCGGATAATAATTGTTTGCGTCAGAGGGTAACCTATGATCAAAACATATCCTCAAAAATTCTGGAAGAAAAAATGCAACTTTTGTGCGGCCTAAATAGTTCAGTTGGCATTAAATTGTGCACAGTGGAACGAGTAGATGATATGCACAAGCAATTATTGCAACAATTTCACAATTTGTTCAACGACGAGAACGAATATGTCCGTGCATATGCCGCACACTGTGACCAGGCAATCAAGGCCAAAGAAGCGATCGCCGTTCAAAGCGAACATGACGAATATACCGAAATGGTTAGCTTAAATGAGAAATTTATATACAAGCACATTTGTGTGTATCTAATTTCGTTTGAATTCTATCGATTAGCCGTATGTCCGTTTAATGGAATGCATAGCCGAACTGCAAACCAAACGAACTGCCATACAAGCTGCCACTACGGACACTATGGCCAAATATAAGATGCGGCTTAGGGAAAGAGATCTGGTGTATAAGTCCTTGTTGGACGAGACGACAAGTCTTGAGAAATACGAGCTGGAGGCAATGTGAGTGCTTACGATAAGAATAGCTATTACAAATTTGAATTTTGGTTACTTACTTATCTGCCATTACAGCGAGCTGCTCGAGCAGTTGGAGTTTGAAAAGTGTCCACGTGCGTTGAACCAGGAAACACAATTGATATAATTTAATTCTATTACACTTTTTCACACACAATTTCAAAACTATATATCTCTATATACAATACATTAACAACATACACACATTTTAAACTGACTGTTACTTTTATATTATTTGAGTTTGGTGGCAACGCTGCGCTTGTCATCGCTGATGACTGTTAAGTCAGCTGTTGCCCTGTTATCGATAACATTTGGCACATTGCCTACTTGGTAGTAGATAATGCTCCGTAGACCGTTGGGTTATTAGCTTTAATTGTGAAATTGGTTGTGTTTTAATTGTGGGCATGGACGAATCCTCGCGTCAACGCATCGAAGACTGGCACCTGCGCCCGCCTAGCGATGCGCGCACAACGTGAGTACATGATTCAATTCGCCAAAATGAGTAAAGCTCCAAATAATCCCATCCTCTTCGAATGTCCAGGAATGTGCCGGCGGCGCCAAAATCAGCGCCGGATAACAAATCTCGCAAAACGGAATTGCACGTGCTGCGCTTGAGCGATGAGTCACAGCAGCTGACCATGGACACGTTGCGTGGGATACACGGTCCAGACTTTAAGCTGGACGATATTGGCAAATACAAGGATCGCGGACGTGGCGGTAAGGGCATTAAACATGCCTATTGGGAGGATCGCGGGACACTGCAGGTGCAAAGTGTTCAGGGCGTGAGTGGGGCCAGCAGCACCGCCGATGACGACCGGCTGCGTCGCTATGCCCTGCTCAAGCTGGAGAATTATGGTTTCCATCCCGTCCACTGCTTGGAGGCCTACGAGCATTGCTCGCACGATACGGGAGCGGCGCTTCTGCTGCTCTATAGACGCTATATGCGCGTGCCCAGCGATGAGACGCCCCACCTGGAGCCGCCCGATGAGTCCGCGCTGTTGGACATGCGCGCCGACGAGAAGGAGGCGCTGCAATCCATCTACGATCGTGCGTACGAGGAGCGCGAATTCAACAGCGTCTGGAATCTGAAGTTCAAGATCGAGCATCTGCTGGCGCACAGCCCCTCGGAGGTGCGCAAAGCGCGTGAGGCGGCCCTTGCGGCGACAGCGGCCGCACGCCAGGCGGCATTGGACAAAAAGAAAAAGGCGCCGCAACGTTGTCGCAATTTCGATCGTGATGGCACCTGTAAATTTGGGCCCAAATGCCGATTTGCGCATGTGCCGCCGCAGCCGGAGGTTACTGGGACGCCGGAGCGCAAGCGTGCCGATAATCTGGATGAGAACGAAAACGAGCTGTGGTTCCATGTGGAGGTGCGCTTCCCGCCCGGCAGCCGCTATCCCTACGAAGCGCCCTTCATCTACCTCAAGACCACCTGCCACGATATACCGCATGAGCTGCGCCTGCGCTTTGCGCGCCATTTGTATCGTGAGGCGCGACAGATTTGTCGAGATGGCATACCCTGTGTCTACAGCGTCTGCGAGCTGCTCCAAACGGATGAGGGATTGGCCGGTAGTCTGGACACAGCGCGTTTTCCCTCGCCCAAACACTCGCTCTTTTTCGATGAGCCGGCGAATGGCGCCGATTTGTTGGACGCCAACGGAGCTGCTGCAGCAGTTCCACGGCCCAGCCACTATGAACGCGGCCAGACGTCGCGCAACGACAGCGGCGCCCATCAACGCAACGCCGCGGAGCTGGCGCGCGAGAATCGCCGACTGCTGCAGCTGTTCAATGAGCGGCGACGGGACGAACGCTATCACAAGCTGATCGAGGCGCGCCGTAAGCTGCCGGCCTTTGCCGAAATGGAGCGCATACTGGCGCTGATTGATAGCAACCAGGTGGTTGTCATCTCCGGCGAAACGGGCTGTGGCAAGAGCACCCAAGTGCCGCAGTTCATACTGGACAATTGGTTCTTTCGGGCCACACAGCTGCCGCCCAAGTCCGAACTGCCGCATGTAGAGATTCTGTGCACACAGCCGCGCCGGATCTCGGCGATTGGTGTGGCGGAACGTGTCGCCGCCGAGCGGTTGGATCGTATCGGCCAGCTAGTCGGCTATCAGATACGGCTTGAGAACAAGATCTCGCCTAGCACACGGTTGAGCTTCTGCACAACGGGCATATTGCTGCGCCGGCTGGCCTCGGATCCCCTTCTGGGCAATGTGAGTCATGTCATTGTGGACGAGGTACACGAACGCTCGCAGGACTCGGACTTTCTGCTGCTCATACTCAAGAATATACTGCGGGAACGTAAGGATCTCAAAGTAATTCTTATGTCCGCCACGCTAAACGCGGCTCTCTTTTCCGATTACTTTGGTGGTGCGCCCGTGCTGGATATACCGGGACGCACGTTTCCTGTGCAGCAGCTCTTTCTCGAGGACATACTGGACTTGTGTGATTTTGTGATGGAATGCGATACCAAATACTGTCGCAAGCTCAAAAAGAAGGAACAGGATCAATTGGAGCAATTGCTGGAGTTTGCCGATATCCAGGCATCCGGCGAACCGCCTGGCCAGAAGGTCAAAGACGAGAATCTTACACTGGCGGAGACATATGCCCGCTACGCGGGTAAGTTTGTGCCGCAAACCAAATCGATCGATAGCTAATCCATTCCTGATCCCATTGACAGACTACGCGAAGACGACGTGCAAGAGCATTTACCTCATGGAGCCCATGATGATTAATCCGGAGCTAATTGAATCCGTCCTCAAGTATATTGTCGAGGGCGAGCACGAATGGCCGCACGAGGGCAGCATACTCATCTTCTTGCCGGGCTTCCAGGAGATACAGACGGTGCACAATGCGCTGCTGGACAGCGCAATGTTTGCGCCGCGTGCTGGCAAATTTGTGCTCGTGCCGCTCCACTCGGCTCTGTCTAGCGAGGATCAGGCGCTGGTCTTCAAGCGTGCGCCGCCCGGCAAACGTAAAATTGTGCTGAGCACCAACATTGCCGAAACATCGGTCACCATCGATGATTGCGTCTTTGTCATCGACTGCGGCCTGATGAAGGAGAAGGGTTTCGATTCGAATCGCAATATGGAATCATTGGATCTGGTCTGGGTATCGCGCGCCAATGCCAAGCAGCGTAAGGGTCGTGCCGGACGTGTCATGCCCGGCGTCTGCATCCATTTGTATACTAGCTTTCGGTATCAGCATCATATACTGGCGCAGCCGGTGCCAGAGATACAGCGTGTGCCGCTCGAGCAGATTGTGTTGCGCATCAAGACGCTGCAAACGTTCGCGTCGCGCAACACACTCGCTGTCCTCCTGGAGACACTGGAGGCGCCCAAAGAGGACAGCGTCCTGGGCGCCCTGATGCGTTTACGTGATGTCGGCGCACTGGATGCCGACGATCAGCTGACACCGTTGGGCCATCATTTGTCCGCATTGCCCGTAGACGTGCGCATCGGCAAACTGATGCTGTATGGCGCCATCTTCCAGTGCCTGGACAGCGTGCTCACCATTGCCGCCTGCCTAAGCAATAAGTCGCCCTTTGTCAGTCCGCTGAACAAACGCGTCGAGGCCGACAAACGCAAACGTCAATTTGCGCTCGATCACAGCGATCATCTGACCGTGCTCAATGCCTACCGCGTAAGTTACGATAACAATCTGGAACTAATCTCAATATACATTATATCTCTTGGCCTTTTCACAGAAATGGCTTGCCGTGGCCAAGCGCGGCCATTATGGGGCCAGTCGGAATTATGCGAGTGAGAACTTTTTATCGATCAATACGCTGGAGACAATTGCAGACCTAAAGTATCAGTATCTGGAGCTGCTCGTCTCCATTGGCTTTGTGCCCATCAATGTGCCGCGCAAGCGACCCAATTCCAGCGATAATATACTCCAGTTAACAGGTGACTTGGCCAGCTGCAACGTATTTCACTCGCACAAATCTCACAACTTTCCCTTCTTCTTGCCACAGGCCACGAACAGAATGTGAACGGTGAGAACAATCGCCTGCTGACATCGCTGCTGTGCGCCGCTTTGTATCCGAACATTGTCAAGATAATGACACCGGATCGCATCTATATACAGACCGCTGGCGGAGCTGTGCCGCGCGAGCCGGGCCATCAGGATTTGCGTTTTAAGACCCGCGGCGATGGCTATGTGCGCATACATCCATCATCGGTCAACTCTCAGGTGGCCGTCTTCCAGGCACCGTTTCTCGTCTACCAGGAGAAGGTGTGCACCAGCTCCATTTATATACGCGATTGCTCCATGCTGCCATTGATAGCGCTTGTGCTCTTCGCCGGCTCCGATTTCAAAGTGGAACTCCATGACGGCGACTTTCTCTTTCTGCTCGAGAGCGGCTGGATCATACTGAAGGCACACAATCACGAGACCGCCGAACTGGTGCAGTGCCTGCGCACCGAGCTGATCAAGCTGCTCGAGGAGAAGATCCGTGATCCGTGCCTTAATTTGCTGCACCACAAGAACGGCTGCAAGATCATCGCCAATATAACCCATCTAATCAGCAACAATTACTGATGAGCGCTTCCCTTTCATTTTTTGTTTATGCATTTGCATTTGTACAATTAGCCAAGTTAATACATAGCCAATTAAGCCAATTCATAGAGTCATTAACGCCTGTTTGCAAATCATTTTTTATATTTTATACAAGAGTACAATACAATTATACAATTATACAGTCGAATGTTTAAACAAAGTTTCTGGCGTCATTTTTTAAAGGGCGCAGCCGCCGATTTGTTTCGCTTTGCCACCTTGTCTACAAAACCAGATAACTGTTTGCACTTTTGCCGATCCCTTAGCATATATTCAAACTAATTGAAATAATAATCTTATCATAGTTTTATCATATTGTGTAACGCATAGAAGAAGACGTCTTCGACGTCTTCAAGCCTGAAAGGGAAAGATGGACGTCGCTTAATGGACCCAACTGTGGGTTCGCTTCAAGACTCTATATATATTTATATATATATGTTTAGGTACTGACTGCAACAGCGAGAGGCGACCTTTAACCCTTATATATATATATATACATATGTCCGATATGATTGGATCATATCAGTTGAATTTCGAAGTTCTTGTATGAGGAACTTTTTGGTTTTCAAGATATCTCAATCCCAGCTCAACATCTTTATATCTATATCTATATACTATATCATTAAGATAGGCAGGCAGAATCGGTCGAAAATGTTTAAAACCTTCAATCCGAACTTCAAGATTCTCCTCTTATGGGTGAGGGTATTCTAATCCAGATCTCTTCTTTGTTTTCTCTCTATCCTTCGATCAAAAGTTGACTAACTTCCAGGAATCTTAAAAAATAGTAAATAAAGCATGAAAAACAACAAATTTTTGATATCTTCCAAGACAATAGGACAATAGAACGGATATCTGTCATATTTGATTTGCTCTCCATCAATCAAATGATTTTGATCTTGACTTTGATTTTGATTTGTCAACTTTTAGGCGCAGCTCGGACATGAAAACAATCAATTAATCATGTCAAGAAGGTCGCAATATATATATGGTAGGCGTATTTGATCAAGCATACCTCGATCGATCCATAAATCAGGTGCATATGTGTCGCACTTAAAAGTTGAGTTGAAATTTCCCGGGCCCATCGATTACAATTCATTTGAATTTATTTAAATACACTTGATTCGCTTTGGCGCGCTGGTTTTATATATATTTATGTTGTTTTTTCTTATTATTATTTTCGTTGATATCAACGTCGATACATCAAAGTATCAAATGCACCTAATACGATAGTAATTAATTATACTTATCAATGATAAGCGAACGAAATATGCGCTCAATGCAAATGAATCACAATTCAAATCACAATTTGATTGCTAAATGTGAATATTTAAATTGAACATAATGTTATTCTTAACAGTGCCAATTACAGTTACAGTTGCAATTCCTGCTCCCCTGCGGCTTGTCAATTCTGATTGGCAATTGGATGTGAATATTTATGTTAGACTTAACAGTTAACAGTTTGACATTCTGTTTTTAGCTTCCCTTTCCTACATTCGCTCTCAAGTGCTCGCTCTCTTTCGCCACTATTCACTTGTTGTTGTTGCTGTTTTTTTTTTCGATCTCAATTTCGCACTTCCTTTGCTGCATCTTTTAGCACCTCGTTGAGTTATTTGCACGCTCTGATTTCGGCTTATCGGTTTTGTGCCCTAACCCGAACGCATGCGGACTAAACGATCTGAATGTGAAGCTTGTAACAAACGATGTGAGCACACATTATTTGGCATTGTGCAACACTTGAACGAACGCTCAAGTAAAACTGATCTTAAAGAGCCAAATCTATCAAAAATATTAAAATCTATTAAAAATAGACAAGTTTAACCAGCTTACGAAAAAAGAGAGAAAATGTTGGTTAATTGAGCTGTATTATTAGAAATATTTAATTATGATTAGTAGCAATAAGGACATTTTACTTTGATGTATCTATAGATATCCATTATTTATATGATAAATACTTTACATATTATAATACCCTGTCGCTGATACCTCTGTGAGAACCCAGAAGCTGCACCAACTAAACGAGTATTTAATTATTGTTCTAAGTTTTCTTTTTAGCTGACAAAATCAATGTAAAACATTGTTAGTTTTTTTTTTCAATTTCTGGGGGGATGTTCAGTCTGGGATATCCAATTTTTTTCCAATCTACGTCAACTTTAATTATTTCGATAAACTTCTAATCATGCGTCACGTGAGAAACGTTCAACAATTATTAATCATGTGGAATGATTGTTGTTTCTATTTTTTGGGGGAAAATACATTTCAGAGGATTTCTGAGGCATGGATATGCCGAGGCTTACGTAGGGCATCGCATGCTTCGGGCTGACCAATTGCCGCCGTTCCGATTGGCGGCGGCAACGACGGCCGTTTGCTCTACTTTTTTGTTGGTTCTATTTTGTTTCTTACATATGCTTATATATGTTTGTACATAGCTGCGGCTACCACTTAAGCGTGATTTTGTTTGTGAGCGTTAAACTGACGCTGGCGTCGCTGCACGCTTTGGCAGCGACGGCGGCGTCGGCGGCATCGGTCTGTTATCCAGTCGCCGAGTGCGAATGTGAATGTAACTCTTGAGTGTTTATTGTCAACACTATCTTCTGTTATAGATGTACTGTTGCCTCCACTTCTTTCTCCTTCTCTTCTTCTTGTTGCTGCTGCCGCTGCTACTGATGATGCATACACATGCATACATACACACATACACATGTATTTATGTATGTGCATATACTGCTATATGTACGTTTACAGCTATCTGTGCTCAGGTCTTGGGTAAAAACTGAGTCAATAGATTAGACTCCGAGGGAAAGGGCAAAGAAAACAACAACGATGCGATTATTCAACTCGAATCATCAGTGTCATCAGTCTTATTATTGGCAGATGCAAACAGAATGCGCGCCGTGCACGCGGTGCAGCACGCACAGTGCTTACAGGCACACTGAACCCGCTCTAGAAAATCCAATTGGCGGCGGGCTACGCATGCGCCAGTGCTGCCAGATCTAAAAACTGATGACATATCATCATCATGTGATGAAAGCATTGGATGGGTTGAATGATGAAGGTGGGTCTTGGCGCTGCCGTTTAAAGTTTGCGCCTCCGTCGTAAAGCACTAAATCCGCAGACAAAACATTTGCGCTCCGACTGTTGCCGTGTTGTCTTTGTGTTCTTGTTGTTGTTGTTGTTGACATTGTTGTGGGTGTGTTTGGGTTTGGCGTCGGCATCGGCATCGACGCGTCGACGCCATTTGGGCAGGGGGAGGCCCATGGCCCGGCGTACATATAGTAGTAGTAGTCCGGGTTCGCTGGTGGGTAAATACACTGACAAATTTGCTGCTATGCCAGTGAAAATAGCAACAAACACAACAAGAACATCTAAAGAGCATAAGAACAATACAAAGCCGAAATCAATGCCTCACTGTGCACAGTGGTTGCTTGTTGCAAGTAGACTGTATAAATGCTTCAAATTCGTAATGCCCATTCAGCTGGAGTTGGAGAATGACGTACATTGATGGGTAAGAATATGATTGATTAATAAAGGTTTTTGATACCCGGCTTGGGCCTGGATTGTGTATCTACCCATACATAATACCTTTATAAATAAATGATCATTAAAAATCGCTTAATAAATATCGCCACACACCTGTCTAAGCAGAGAAAGCCAAAAGCATACATTGAGGTGATTAAAAAAAGGATTCAATTGAATCAGATTTTCGTTCAGATGCGGCTCATGTATGCATGATAATTATAATATAATTGTTTGCATAAGATAGGCCCAATTTAGCAAATACATTTAACTCACAGATCAATTTTCAGTTTCAGTTTTCAGTAACAAATATCAGTATATCCTTACACTCTCCTAAAAGTTTCCTGAACTTAACTTATTTATCCTTTAACATATACATATGTATGTACATATTTCAACAGGGGCTCACTAGCTTATTGGCACACACACCTTATCATAAGCATTGAACCACTGTGCGATTGCTCTAGTGCCGTTCGTTGGTAGCAAAACGTAAGTTCAGCATGCTCGCATTGCTGTTGTTTAACTACGGCCATAGGGGGAAGGGGGGGCAAAGGAGATGGCGAAAAAGTGCTCGCGATTTTCGTAGTTGTCTTTTGTCGATCGCCGATTTATTTATTTTGTTTCTTTTACACTTGTAGTAGTTAGTCGCAGTAGACAGCAGTAAGCCGTGCGATGGCTGGCAGTCAGTTTGTGTTGGTGTGCGGGTGTGTATGTCTGTAAGGGAATAAGTGAGGGGAAGGGGGGGGGGCGATCAGTTGGGCCGGGGGTGTGAAGGGCAGGTCGGTGCCTGCTCGTCGCCGCTTGATACAAAGCACTCACTCAAATCGACTCCCCCTTGGATCGCAATTGTCACATTCCCCGATCGGATTCATACACGCACACACGCGCACACTCAACGCGGGCGCCTGTTGCTTTGGAAGGCGCGAATGTGCTCCGAACGGGGTTTGAGCTACATATTTCGGCTCAGAGTGAGTGAGCAGCGGGATCAACAATTAAATGAAAAAAAAAGAAGAGCAAATCAAATAAAATAAAGTATAATAATAAAAATCTCACACATGATTTACGAAGCAAAAGAGCAAAGGAGAGAGCAGGTGAGTGAGCGGTTAAGCGAGTGCACGAGTGCGTATGCGTGTGCGTGTATGTGTGTGTGTGTGAGGTAGACGAAGACGATCGGCCGTCAAAGGAGGTGTTGATAGTCGGACTTGGCTGTAGCTTTAGCTCCGGATACCGAGCAGTCATATGATGGACGTATCGCGTACCGTAACGACGAGGCGAGCGTTGTGCGTTGTAGGGCAATAAAGAGCATAATAGCTATAACCGTTACCGTTTCTGCCGTTTACCGTTAAGCGCGCATTAAAATTCTAATTCCAATTCGTCAACGCTGGCTGCGCAGCTGCTGCGAGCAGTGGCTGTGGCAGAGACGTGAGCTTCCAAGCATTTCAATTTAAATCAACGTCAACACACACACACACACGGCCCACACACACACACACAGACACACACACACGCAGGCAAACGGCACATACAAAAGTGTCAACCCGCTGCCTGCAGCGCTTCAATTTCAATTCAATGCGCGCCGTGTAACGGTAACCGTCCTGTTCGTCGCGATCAACGGTTATATGCATTTTTTTGTTGTTGTTGCTGCATCTGCAACGTTTTTTTTTTTCTGTTTTTTTGTACTCGTCTTCGCTTTTGCTTTGCGTTTGTAACGGTGCAAAGCAAAGAAATTGTTCACGTGCTGTGCGAAAATTTTTGAATTTTTGTTTGGTTCTCGGTTTGCTTAAGTGTGGGTATCAAAATACATACATACATATATATTAGAAATAATATAAATTAATAATAATATATAAATAAAACCCAAAAGGAAACTCCATGTTAATTGTTTGCCACCAGGAACAGCTCAAGAAACAGTGCAAAGCAGGAATCGCTACAGATCCTGTGCTTAGCGCAAATAACAGAATGTGTTAATAACAGAGTGCGTTAATAACAGAATGTGTTAATAGCAGAATGTGTTTATAACAGAATAAGAAAAACATGTCTATAAATGTATTTACATCAATTTCATTACAAGTCCCATTTCATTTACGGGAAGGCTAATGAACTCGGTTCCCGTAATTCTTATATAGGCAAGATCTATTGTATTCCTCTGTTGTCCAATGCAAAAGTGCGAGTGTCGAAATTAATCAATTGTATTATCATTACAAATGTACTTACTTATATGTGAAATCAGCATGTGTCTGGTCATTTTGTCCAGCTTATCAGAGGATCCCCGGCTTGCTCAATTCGACATAAGCACATATTTACAGAGACTTACAGACGTATATTTACAAATTATATTCGAAGTTTCTGAGTTGACTTTGTGCTTGAGCTGAACGAGAAAGAAAGCCAAAAATGAAAGTATAAAGTTTCTGTTCAAATTACAAATATCTTTTTCTGTAATCAACGTTCAATTCTCAAGATGTGTCCTAGTGAGAGTTTAAGAGAACCGTTCCCGAGTCTTTCAGGAATATACTAAACTCTTATCTTATTCTCTTATTCTTAATATACTAAATTATAAAGATTTCATACGGAATATCTTCAAATGTAAAGCCAAGGCTCGGTTTTAAGGTCAAACGTTTATGAGATGTGAGACATTTTTGATTTGACTCCGGAAATACTCTAATTCTTTTCGATCTCAATATAATAGAAAGAAAGAAAATAAAAAATACTAACCCTCAACTCGTATGATTGCATCTATGTTATATAGTTGAAAACGTCGAAGGATTAGTTAAAGAAACCTCTTTAAAGACAATTTTTTCTTAAAGCCCCTCCCCGAACTGAAGGAAAATACTGTGTATTTGTGACTCGAACCCAAAATGTATCTTCTTGATGGCATTCAGAATGCATGAATTCAATTTCAGGCACGTTTTTTTATTTTGTGCCGTGTTCGATTCTCAATTTGAACAATCTAAACGATCTTTGAAATGCAACTGTGCTCCAGTTAAGAGAGCACGTCTATGGTAGAGCTCGCGCTTATGCTAGTATATAAACATGGTTATACAAGCTCTATATATGTATGTATAATATATGTATGTGGCTGTAATCAATCGGTGGAGGGCCTTTAGCCTCCAGACCTGTAATTCTATAGATCGTCAGTCGTTTTGTGAATGAATGCGCCTAATTAGCGAAATTGTTGTCATCATAATGCGATTGTTTCCAACGATTGAGCGCGAGGATCTTAAAAGCAGACAGCCCAAATGAAATTATTGAAAAACTATACAAAAATTCTTTTGTTTCATGTTGTATTTAATCTGTGGTTATGTCTGGGTGCTGGCCAACGTTCGTCTTATCGCTGCCCCAAGGCTTGTTGGCGCTTAACCATGTCGTTTGGCTGGGCATATTAGTTGCTGCCATCAATCACGTGCTGGCAACAAATGTGGCTAGGCGCCGTGTTGCTAGCAACATCTGTGATTGCCAACAAAATCCTTCAGCCCGATCTATACCGTGTTCATGTGGGGTATGCTAGTTTTCGGGCAAACGTTTGTAACACTTCGATTCATAACGAATATATTACATTCTTGTTGATCTGGTTAAGATGTGTGCATAGATACCTTACGTAGTTCGAGTTTAGTTCAGTTTGAATCGATTTCGTATGGAGTTGCCCAATCGGGCTGCAAGTGAACCGGTTCAAGCCAGAACCGGATCAACCAGATCAAGTTCACGTACTGAACTTTAGAAAGTTCCTTCGAGTCATGATGCGAACCAGCGACTGTTTTCACTTTCTGGGAGCCCTGCGTTTTCTCGAAGAAGGGTATCACGAAGTCGAGCAGTTTTTCTTGAAGAACCTGGAAAATCAAGTTCACATACTGAACCTTAGGAAGTTCCTTCGAGTCACGATGCGAACCAGCGACTGTTTTTACTTTCTGGGAGCCCTGCGCTTACTCGAAGAAGGGTATCACGCAGTCGAGCAGTTTTGCTTATGCTTAGCCACGTTATTTGGGTCGATCGCTGTTTAGTATTATCGACATTTGTCGTGTCGTGTCAGTTGGCATTATTAATTGTCGTGTTACTCTAGGCCCTGGCACTACGTCAGCTGACAAGCGGCATCAAGTTAAGAGAATCAGTTGCCGGATTCTTTCTTATCAATGAAGCCCCAAGACAACAACCAGACAGAGAGAGAAAGAGAGAGAGAAGACACGTTTAAAAAGGGACATTGATAGATCGAAATGCAATTAATCATGCATGTCAATTGGTTTGTTCAGCAAAGTCAACATAATTAGCATTGCCCCCCATGCGCCCCTTGCATGCCATTTATCCAAAAGATTCTAGTGGGTGGTTAAGTGGGTGGGGCTGGGTTGGCTCTGCTCTAGTCACATCTCATTCTCCATTCTCCATTCCCCATTCCCCATTCCGTGCAACCGTCTGCCACGTCATTGAAGCAAACCGTGCTGCTTCGGGGGCAGCAGCAGCAGCAGCAGCAGCAGCAGCGGCGGCGACGTCGTGATTATTTACTAAACGTGTTCATTTGCATTTGTTGCTATTTATTATTGATTATGCGACTGTTTAGCGCTCAGTATATGTAAATATTTTTTATTCATTCATTTCTTTAGCATAAGAGAAAATAATATAAATACAACTAATAAATAGTGCATGATTGTTTAAAGTGCCCGACAGCTCTACTCTCTGACCTTAACTAGCTGTTAAATATTTGACATGAGGCACGCAAAGCGCCTGACTAAAGGTTATTTCGCAGACAGAATACATAACATCTTATAAGGTTTCTTCTCTGTCTGTTTTACCGTTGCTTTCTAACATTAACCTGCAACTAGCTGTTAAATATTTGACATGAAGAACGAAAATTGCCTGACTAAAGGTTATTCCGCAGCCAGAATACATAACATCTTCTAAGGTTTCTTCTCTCTCTGTTGTACCGTTAACTTATGACCTTAACCTGCAACCAGCTGTTTAATATTTGACATGAAGAACGCAAATTGCCTGACTAAAGGTTATTTCGCAGCCAGAATACATAACATCATCTAAAGTTTCTTCTCTGTCTGTTGTACGATTGTTCTCTGACTTTAACCTACAACTAGCTGTTAAATATTTGACATGAGGATAAAAGCATTGTGTTGTCGTTTACCTATGTTTGCTTTGGGCTAATGTTTAGTTTTTATTAGTAAAACAGCGCGATTTCAATAGCTGTAAAATATGTCATGCAAGTTCTATTAGATACATCCCATTATAGATTATTTCTGGTCCCTAATATACCTTTGTTTATATCTGGAACCTATTCGATTAGCTGGCTTCAATGTCAAATACCAAGGTTATATCACATAAATGATGTAAACAACTTAGCCCTTTATTGCAGGGCTACAAGGTGTTAATCAGGGCTGCAAAACCTACGGAAAATTGTCGGCTTTTCGTTTTCCGTACCACTGAAAAGATACCAAGACCTACAAATTTGATCTCCTAACTAATCTCTACATTAATTCACATCACTTCACTTTGGCGCTTGGTTAAAAACAATTTGGATTACCGTATTTCAACTTCGAATCGGCTTGCAGCCCTGGTATTGATACGCGCATCGAACTTTTGTTTCATTGAGAAACTGTACACAAGCCGGAAAAGTTAATCATTTGCTTTGATCGCATCGATCGCCAGAACTTGCTGTTCAATCCTTTTCTTGGCTGCGATCGATTGCTGTGGTTATCAATTAGTAACCTTTATATGGCTATATTAAATGTTCTGTTGTTTTTCGCACTTGGCAAATCAAGCATTGAGCAGATTAATTTACATGATCATAGATCTCTGTCTCGTCTTGGGTCGATTGGGGCCACTTGCTGTCATTTATGGGCTGCGAGCGAATTGTTAGCTATGCTCGCATTTCGCTCGCTTATTTCCTATAGTCGTTCTTAGGCCCTGAGGAGGGAAAGGAATCAGCTTTGCTCTCATAAAATACATATATAATATAGGTAAGAGCGCGGAATTTACAGCGATAACTCCTTCCGTGTACATTTTGGGACGTGATTTGACAAGCATTGCTCGAAAACGAGACGAGCTGAGTATTAAAGACCTAATATGTAGAGTCTGGTGGGGTATAGGCAGATTGGGATTATTTCTCTCTCTGAATAAATCTTTATGTAAGCTCCCGACTAGGGGAAACCCGGAACCATCTTCTTCCAACACCAAGCGCAGATATATAAACTCTTTCTAAAAGCTACATGTCAAGTTTGATGGGTCTAGCTCGATTTCGATATCGATTTCTTATCGATTACTAGCAAACGAGGCAAGTTATCGAATATCGGAAACAAACTCGATCTGTGCGGGCACTGGGAGGACCTACAGCTAAAACTTCAAGTCTCTAGCTCCTATAGGTTCTGAGATCCTTGCGTTCGTACATACGAATGGACGGACAGACGGATAGACGGACGAACAGACGGACGAACAGACGGACGGATAGACGGGCGGATAGACGGACGGATAGACGGACGGATAGATGGACGGATAGACGGACGGATAGACGGACGAACAGACGGACGGATAGACGGACGGATAGACGGACGGACAGACGGACTAACAGACGGACTAACAGACGGACTAACAGACGGACGGATAGACGGACAGATAGGCGGACGGATAGACGGACGAACAGACGGACGGATAGATGGACGGATAGACGGAAGGATAGACGGACGGATAGACGGACGGACAGACGGACTAACAGACGGACTAACAGACGGACGGATAGACGGACAGATAGGCGGACGGATAGACGGACGAACAGACGGACGGATAGATGGACGGATAGACGGAAGGATAGACGGACGGATAGACGGACGGACAGACGGACTAACAGACGGACTAACAGACGGACGGATAGACGGACAGATAGGCGGACGGATAGACGGACGAACAGACGGACGGATAGATGGACGGATAGACGGAAGGATAGACGGACGGATAGACGGACGGATAGACGGACGGACAGAGGGACGGACATGGCTAGATCGTCTCGGCTGTTGATGCTGATCAAGAATATATATACTTTATGGGGTCGTAGATGCTTGGGTTCAGGGTATATAGAGAAAAAGACACTCTTGCGCCATGCTTCTTCACTGCTGTGCTTTGAAAATTTGAAGAAGATCGGACCATAAGCTCCGAAGCGCATCGCGAAATTCAAAGCAAGCAAGAAACTCATTCTCAAGGGTGCAGTCATGTTTGTGGTCTGACATCATATCTCCTAGTCGGGCACACCCGACTGGAGCTCCCTTTTGCAGAATTTTCCATTCCATAGAAAACACGGCAAGCCCAAAAATCAGGGCAACAAATTGGCTCATTAAAATGTTTGTTTTTATAAAAATAACAATTAAATAAAAGTCAAATCAAATCAAATACAATAAATGCGAAGACTTCCATTGAATGTGGCGTCAACAATTGACAAAACGCGCCCAACAAATGCCATTTCTTCTTCTTCTTGGTTTCTTCATTTTCATTTTTGTTATTGTTAACCAAATGCTTAGCCCAGTTTGTTGGCCATAAGCAATGCTCATTGACTTTCAACCGAAAACAAACACATCATAGATAATTTCAGAAAACATTCTCAATACTTGTACTACTATAAAATTGATAATTCTAATTGAATAAATGATATTGTATGCACTGAAACATTATCAGCTCTCCACTTGACTTCAATTGCAACAACAATGCGAATCGAAAAACATATATATGTATATATGTAATAGATAGTTGATGCCTTGACAATTGTTTGGTAATGTCGCATGTATTACTCGAGCACCTGGCCAAGTTCTACTATATATGTAGCTATGATAGCAAAAATAGTTCAAACTTTACAGAAAACTAATTAGAGGAAACATTAATAAATGTCTAGAAACTAAACTGGGTTCGGAACTAGGTCACATTTATAGGTATGCCAGAAATATAGAGTAGTTCTT
This sequence comes from Drosophila kanekoi, assembly GCA_037075305.1. Taxonomy (NCBI): domain Eukaryota; kingdom Metazoa; phylum Arthropoda; class Insecta; order Diptera; family Drosophilidae; genus Drosophila; species Drosophila kanekoi. The sequence goes on along the minus strand of JBAMCE010000446.1, from coordinate 68,312 downwards.
TTAACAAAAGTTAATATAAAAGAATGATATTAGTAATGATGATGATAATGATAATGATAATGATAATGATAATGCTAACGCTAATGCTAATGCTAATGCTAATGCTAATGCTAATGATAATGATCATGCTAATGCTAATGATAATGATAATGCTAATGCTAATGCTAATGCTAATGCATATACTAATGCTAATGATAATGATCATGCTAATGATAATGATAATGCTAATGATAATGCCAATGCTAATGCTAATGCTAATACTAATGCTAATGATAATGCTAATGCTAATGATAATGCTAATGATAATGATAATGATTATAATAATATGATAAAATTTAGCCCGCAATTTCTTGTGAAAATAGATAGATAGATAGGATAGAAGGAATGTAACCAAGCTGGTTCGAAACGTGAATCGAACCAGCGACTTCTCTTAGGGGCTTGCGGTACGAACAGTTAGTAGTGTGTAATAACTGATTACAGGATATCTGCCAGTCTAATACACTCTCTTATCGCATTTATATACCCTTTAACTGTTATCAATATGAGCCGCACACTAAGCTAAGTCAAACTTAAGATCAAATACACAATTTCACGTAATACCCGAGCACCTGTTGTCAAAACTTCTCTCTGATTCTCCCTCTCTTTCTTTCTCTCTCTCTCTCTCTCTGTCTCTGTCTCTTGCTCGTTACGCCCGGTGACAAGGTTCGTAAAATGTCTGATTTGCGATACGATTAATGAGAACTACCTCAACATGAACTAATTACGTTCGAAAATGGGTGAAATTATCTTTATGATTTTGCAAGAAGTGTACAGGCATTATTATTCTTATTGCCAGTAGTATTATTATTATTATCGCTGCATTATTTCACAAAATAACTAAAATCGAAGCATGTCGCCAATTGCTGACACCCAACCGGGCCCAGAGTTGTCAACCTATCGAGCCGCTAATTAGACGCGATCCAGGTACATTTCCAGCCAAACAGAGGCTGCCGGCATTCTCATCCGCCTAATCCCAGACAGATAACAGGCCATGCCCATCGACAGTGTTTGTTAACAAAGAGCAGAGAATTACGTACAAATTAGCAGCAAGACTCGGCACTTACAGACGCCTTGCCTTGCCTTGTCGATATGATTAGATGTGTCAATATGCTAACCCATCCGACCGTCTTTCTGCTCCAAATGACGTCGACTCTGCAATGCCCAATGTGACGTCGCGGCTGCGACCGGGGCAGGGTTGTCAACGTTTATCATAGCCATAATAACAATGCAACCAAACAGTCTTAAATATTAACAAACAAGGAAGAGCGATTTGGGTTAGCTTCGGCACGCCGAAGACTGAATACCCTTGTGAAGATGTGTGAGAAGATGTATGTAGTGTGTGATATGGTAACTCCGAACCCAAGTAAATTTGGCTAGTATAAATTGTCAAATATGGTTTGAATATCTCGATAATGCATGGTTCGAGCAGGGTTTGAACAGGGCTCTGGCATGGTTCGAACAGGGTTCGAGCATGGTTCGAGCAGGGTTTGGGCAGGGTTCGAGCATGGTTCGAGCAGTGTCAAAGAGGGTTCGAGCATAGTTTGAGCATGGTTCGAGCAGAGTTCGAGCTGGGTTCGACCTGGATTCGAGGAGCGTTAGAGCAGGGTTCGATAAGGTTCGAGCATGGTTCGAGCAGTGTCAAAGAGGGTTAGAGCATGGTTTGAGCATGGTTTGAGCATGGTTCGAGCATGTTTCTAGCATGGTTCAAGCATGGTTCGAGAATGGTGTGAGTATGGTTCGACCAGGGTTCGAGCAGGGTTCGAGCTGGGTTTGGGCAGGGTTCGATCAGAGTTGCAAGAGGGTTAGAGCATGGTTTGAGCAGGGTTCGAGCAGGGTTCGAGGAGCGTTAGAGCATGGTTCGAGCTGGGTTCAAGCATGGTTCGACCAGGGTTCGATCAGGCTTCGAGCTGGGATCGAGGACTGCCAAACACTGGCTAGAACTTGGAAAACTTAGTTATACTCCCGCTCAGACCTTTGTTTCCGGACTCACGTTCGAAAAAACGTGACAGACCTTAAAGTTAATGCCCAACGTCGAACACATAAGACTGTCGACTTGCAGTGTAGCGTAGCAGCCCAAAGAATTTCGTACGAATATTTATATATATATATAGATAGTTGAGCAATCGCAATCAAGCGTCGATTAACGTTGATACAACCATAAATAATACTAATAATAACAAGAAAACGTTGAAATACTTGAGTTTCCAGCCTAATGTGAGCAAACAATTTACAAGGTGTTGAGCTATTTTGTGGCCGAGAGACTCATTTGTTGGCTTCTCTGCTTGCAGCCGGACCCTCAGAGCCCAGGGAAGCGACAGGTCGAGCATGTCGCCAAACCGTTGGATACTCTTGCTCATCTTTTACATATCCTATCTATTGTTCGGCGCGGCCATCTATTACCACATCGAGCATGGCGAGGAGAAGGAGGCCCGCCTCGAGGAGCTAAAGGAACGCGTCCAGATCTACGGTGGGTAGCACTCAAAATTTACTCAAACAGACAACATCATCATCATCAACATCATCATCATATACCCTACCGTATAGCGTGTGTCTCAAATATCGCAGACATAAATACTTTTATTATAGCATGTAAAATGCCGCGGGCCCATGTGATATCTCGCAACTAAACTGTCTGCCACGAATTTTGGCCAGCCAACCGTTTTTCATTTAGCGCCAAACGCCCCCAAACCCAACTAAAGATATCTCATCATCATCGTCAGTCTACGGTATATGTTGAATGCACTTTCTCCGTGCAGCTAACACAACTCTGTCGAGCCGTTTGTAACGCAGAGTTTGGTGAAATGCCACAAGGGGAAAGAATATAGTCAGCATAGTCCACAGGTTCTCAGCACCTATCAGAACTGGACGCAGGAACATGATCATGATGATGAACATTATTGAGCATTTCATGAAATAAGCACGCATAAACTGACTATCATTAAAGCCAGTTCCACACGAGAATAGTTCAAAAGCATTCTCTTACTTCATGAGCTGCGCAAGCGCAGACAATCATTTAGATAAAGATATCACGAAATACATGGCATAAACATAGCATTATCTATATTAAGGCATAAGAGTTGTCTATAAACATTATCTGATATCAGGAACTGCACAATCCATGACATAGACTTATTCAATCAGTTCACGAAATTAGCACGCATAAACTGACTATCATTAAGAAATCAGTTCCACACGAGAGCTATCCATAAACATTCTCTGATGTCATGAACTGCTAAAGAGTGATAGCGATATCATGATATTCATGGCATAAACAAAGCATTATCTATATTTAGACACGAGAGTTATCCATAAACATTGTCTGATGTCATGAACTGCTCGAGAGTGATAGCGATATCATGAAATCCATGCCATAGACGTGCTTATATCTATATACAGACGGCTTAGTCAACCAGTTCACGAAATTAGCACGCATAAACTGACGTTTATAAAGAAATCCGTTTCACACGAGAGTTATTCATAAACATTGTCTGATTTCCTGGACTGCTTAAGCGCAGCCAACTTAATGTGCTAGAAACGATATCGTGAATTGCATGGCATAAACGTTATTTCTGACATATATATATTTAGAGCATACCTAATTCGGTGTGTAAAATGTGTCCGTCAATATTGACTTGGCTTTATTTTCGTTTCGCCAAACGTGCGTAAATGTTGGGAAATGTGAGCTTTATGAGTTAGCAAGTGTGCGAATCTGATTCGTGATTAATTGCGTTTATACGAATGTGATTTACATGCATATCAAGCAGACAAATCTGTGTGTGAGCGTATTTATTTTGAGGGTTATTCGACTATAATTGCAATAAAATCGAATTTAAATGCCACATCAAATGTGCTAATTATGCAGATAAATAAACTATAAACGCGTCCAGCCAAGACGTGCGTCGATATCTATAGATGTATATGTATATATAGCATAAGTGCGAGGCGAAGCGATTAACCGATTGCACAAGTCGTAGGTCATTCGGTCGGGTAAATGACACGGAAAATACAACTTCTATAGCTTCTGGGTTAAAGCAGTTAGCAACATTCGCGATGTGACAAGTTCAAGCGTTATATGAACGTTCGAGTCGCAAGGGTCTTACGCAGAGCCCCCTTTGACTACCAATATCCGAGGGTCTTAGCAGGGGTCTTAATTTGGGTCTCGCCATTCAGCTGGGACAGGCTTTATCACTCGTTCTGGTGGTTCAATCGATATCAACATTAATCTATTGGGCTTCAAAGGCACTTCAATGTCGTATACCTGTCGTATGCCGATATGTACCTGGTCTAAGACTATGGATCACAGTTCGCTCTGAAGTGTCCACACAGGCATGTGATGATGGCATTTTCTGTTAGTCAGCCAAGCGGCAGTCAGTACTGATAGAAGCCATAAACAATTGGTTTCAGTGATCAGGGATTTAGATATATCTACTTATAGTTGAAGTCTTGGTCTCTAGGGAAATCGTCGGAGCTATCTATACCTTACTCTACAATACCCTACTGATCTTTTCTGATCGTCATATCAAATCATATTCAGTTGCTTTCTCTTCTTTTAATGCTGAATATGATCTTGTCAGATCGATCGATCGACTGATCAGTCGCTGTGTCCAATCTTGCATCTTCCCTCTTTCTATTCCCCTACGATGGGCCTCTCTTCATCACGCTCTCTTATTCTCACTCTGTCCTTACTCTTCATATTCGATCTTGATCTTAAGATGATCTTTACTTTAATCTTTAATCTACTGATCATTTCAATCCCTATACAGTCTTATGATCAGCTGAATGAACAAATGATCTTGTCTGATTCGGCAAATGCTTCGGGTTCATCCTTATATTCTCTTACTCTCTCCCAAGTTTTTCCTCCTACTCTATATCTATCTTAAGGTGATCTTGCATAGCTAATCTTCGCCTGATCTCGACTGTTTCGAAATTGATTGATTGGAGTCTAAGCTGTCTATACTTTCTCTCTTTCCATCTCTCCCCCTCTTCCCTCTTTCCTCTCCCTCTCGCTCCCGTGCCTAGCGATCAATTTATCAATTTGTTTGCCACAAACATTCCCTGCGCACTTGACATCGCCACGAGATAGTCAAATTTAACAACAAAAGCGACAACAAGTTAATCTCATTTAACGTCAACTATTTTGTTGCTTGTTTGTGTACCGTTAAGCTTCAAAGATTTACAAGAATTTGTGCTAATGATCGACGTCTATGAACAAATTGCCGCAATCACAATCAACCCGAGTGGCACCCACAACGACAGCGACAACGACAACAAAAGGCGACAATGCCGGAGCGGTTCCTCTGTCTCCGGCCGTATTCTCCCGTCGGAGAGAGGTAGAGAGAGAGAGAGAGAGATTACGATTAGATCTATATAGAGTGCACCGGGATCGTTTAGTGGCGAATTGCCCGCAATTGCGCACCGCCCGCTGGGCCCCTCATTGGTCTGCCTTTCTCTGGGGTTGGCTTTGTTAAACATCTGGCCGTAGCATTTATTGAATTATGCAATTCGTTAAAAGATTACGGCTAAAATTGTTGTCAGTTGTTGCATTTGCCTGTGGCTTAAGGTTTATTGAATGATTGCACTCAGTTAATGCCAATGAATTGCACTAAAGATGCGCTCGAAATTTGTTTTCAAAAGTTAACTATGTGATATAACTGCATAGTTAGATACATCTGCTTGTCAAGCCCATTGTTAGCCTTGACTGGCAGTTAAGCTTGACTTTGCAAAACTTGTGTACTTGTGTGGCAACGCCAAGCAAAAATGATGATGATGCTGCCACATGCGCCTTGTTTCACAAGGTGGCAACACCCTGCTGCTAACTGCTTGGCAAATATTTAACACTTACATACATATTCTGCTTAAAATTAACTTCAATATACACTTAAAGCTAAAAATAAGGGCCGTAATTAACACCATCTGAACTTTTTTAAATACATATCTTTACCGTGAACTTAACGAACTATATAATATATCTGTCTTCAATAGAAATCGCAGTCGTGCACCAAGCTTGATTGCAGTTGAGAGCGTGACTTCTCTGAAGCAACTAAATGATAAATGATAACAAACTTATTTTGTTCATACATAAAGATCAACATGGACGATCTTATCAGAGCACGATCAAAATAGCGTACACCTCTAATGATCCGTACGTACGTACGTTCCAGCTGCATGCCACATGGTGGGCCGCATTTCAAATAGTTACGTACGTAACCGGATCAACAATGCGGGTGGCAAAAGCTCGGGCCCGGGCTCGGGCCAGGGTCAGGGTCAGGCCCCTCGTTGCTTTTGTTGTGCTTCCCCAACGAAGCCTCAGTGTCACGTTGACAATTTCGGTTGCCCTGATCTACGTACGTTTTCCTCTACGCTTCTCTCTCTTTGTTTGTTTTACCGCGAACCCATTGAGAATGCGTAAAAAGGGTATAATGTATTTGTGCAAATGTATGTAACAGGCCGAAGGGAGCATCTCCGACTCGATGAAGTTCTTGATCAGTATCAGCAGCCGAGTCGATCTAGCCATGTCCTTCTGTCTGTCCATCCGTCCGTCTTTCCGTCCGTCCGTCTTTCCGTCCGTCCCTCCGTCCGTCCGTTCGTCCGTCCCTCCGTCCGTCCGTCCGTATGTATGTATGAAGGATCTCAGAACCTGTAAGAGCTAGAGAAATTTTAGTTGTAGGACCTCCTAGTGCCCGCGCAGCTCGATTTTGTTTCCGATATTCGATAACTTGCCCCGTTTCTAAGTAATCGATAACAAATCGATATCGAAATCCTAAATAATAAGAGCTAGAGCCTCCGAACTTGACATGTAGCTTCTAGAATAGTTTATACAGATGAGAAATCTTTCAAGGAAGGAGATGGTTCAGGGTATTTCCTAGTCGTGCACTCCCGACAAGAACATTCTTACTTGCTTTTGATTTTTGTTGTTGTGTTTTTCGCGGAAAGCGGAAGGTTAAATGGCGTTTGTAACGCGATCGCCCGCTTCCGGAACACGTGTAATAGAATTAATTAAATTTGATTTGATTTGATTTGATCTGAGTTAACGCTTCATTGCGTTTTGTATCACAGTTTCGATTGTTTTTCTCGAGTGTTTATCTAATTCGTACCTACATTTCTGGGCTTTTTTTTTTTGTACCCTACAGAATACCTAATGGAAGAGCTGTCAGATAAGAATGCGAGCACACAAAACGAAATTCTCGAACGGATAACGAGCTATTGCGGCAAGCCGGTAACGGATCATACAAAGGATGAATACGAAATACCCTATACATGGACATTCTATCATGCCTTCTTCTTTGCGTTCACCGTCTGCTCGACGGTCGGCTATGGCAATATATCGCCGACAACTTTTGCGGGTCGCATGATCATGATTGCCTACTCGGTGATTGGCATACCGGTCAATGGTATACTCTTTGCCGGTCTGGGCGAGTACTTTGGACGTACGGTATGTCCATTTGGATTATCCATTTCCATTTTGCATTATTGATAACAATCATTTACATCTCTATCCAGTTTGTGGCCATCTATAGACGGTACAAGAAGTACAAAATGTCCACGGACGATCACTATGTGCCGCCGCAGCTGGGCCTGATCACGACGGTGGTTATAGCCCTTATACCGGGCATTGCCCTGTTCCTGCTGCTGCCGGCCTGGGTGTTTACCTATTTCGAGGACTGGCCATATTCGATATCCTTTTACTACAGCTATGTGACGACAACGACAATTGGTTTTGGTGATTTTGTGCCCACCTTTGGTGCCAGCCAGGTGAATATCGCAGTTAGAAAATTCAAAAAAACATTTCATTTGATATTCCCCCGCCCCCGTTTTGATAGCCACGCGAATTTGGCGGCTGGTTTGTGGTCTACCAAATCTTCGTTATTGTCTGGTTTATATTCTCCTTGGGCTATCTGGTCATGATCATGACATTCATAACACGGTAAGTTGGCTTTATTGATTATCGTATTGCATGATATTTCGGGTGCGTTTCGTTTTTGCATGCGTTGGGTTTTATCGCTCAATACATCGATCTTAACCCTTATCATTTCACTCAAAGCTAACATATTATTCTTCTGCCATACCATAATCATTTGCATATACACCACACAGAGGCCTGCAGAGCAAGAAACTGGCGCATCTGGAGCAGCAGCTCTCGTCCAATCTCAAGGCAACACAGAATCGCATCTGGACGGGTGTTACCAAGGATGTGGGCTATTTGCGACGTCTGCTCAACGAGCTCTATATACTGAAAGTAAAGGTAATGCCACAACACAAGCAAATCACACTATATGAAGTACCGTTACTTAAACTATAATATCGGGGTTAATAATAAACTTAAGTATGCATATGCATATGTATGATGTTTAAATTAGGCTGTGTATGTAATTAAATATGCGGGAGCATTTTGTTTGTTATTTATTATAGTCAGTAATTATTAATTGGGATACTTTGTCAAACCTAACCTTACTTTCGGAAGCTTTTGAATGCGTTGCAGCTAGTTGACAGGCGCGTTGAGTCATGCGTCATGCGTCTGTTTTACCGTTGCACGCGTTCCAGCGCCAGGGCTGGAAGCGGCGCGCGCAGAACTTTTCAAAAAGACAACCCAAAACCACTAACCATACAACATATAGACTGGACAAGTGAGCCAAACGTGGTCCCCGTCGATTTATATGCGGCTGGTCCAAAGTCGCCTTCGTTTTTGTTCGGGTCCGAGAGCGGCCGCACGCTCTAACAGAGAGCGTGTGTACAAAATACATAAGACATGTGTGAGGGAAGGGCAAAGCTGATCTTTTTTATTCCCTTTATTCGCTCACACTACAAGAAACTGCTTTTGCTTACTCTCAGTGCTCTTTCATATTGTCTATTTACCGTTTAACTGTATGTATGTGTATGTGTCCGACAAGCAAAAATACCCACAAATTTAAGATTTCTCAAATCTCGGAGGCATTTATTCTCTTTCAAAGGGGCGGGTAATATGAAATCATAAAAGGGTTTGCCACGTCGATGCGAAATTCTTGCATTTTAGCTCGATATCGTTGGTAAGGGTACCCATGCGTTGGCATGTGTGCATTTACATTTGTTGGACTTGCCATATTCACGCACACTTGCATATTTTGTATATGAATAGAAGCATTTATGCGCTTGTGTGCCTGTTGGTTGCCAGCCTGACTGTCCCTGTCGCAAATTTATGAAGATTTTTGGATTTTTGAGACACACACACACAAATGTGTGTGAGTGGGCAGATATAGAATGGGCGCAATAGAAAATTTCAAGATTGGCACGCGTCTGACGCGCGCCCTTTATGATTTCGGGTTTGCATTGATGAATGAATGTTGACTCCTTATTACCTGCAGCAGTCTGTTAGGCCGAAAGGGTCAACTTTTGGCAAGCACCTTCACTTGCATATGTAGGTCAAGTGACTGATCACTCAAATTATTTTATTAATAAATTAATTAATTAATAAATATATGTATATCGCTCCTTCTTTGAATTTGGTATATTTGTGATCATGAAATTTTCTATTGCGCCCATTCTATATCTGCCCATTCACACACATTTGTGTGTGTGTGTGTCTGTGTGTAGAGGCCGAATATCAAAAATCCAAAAATCTTCATAAATTTGCGACAGGGACAGTCAGGCTGGCAACCAACAGGCACACAAGCGCATAAATGCTTCTATTCATATACAAAATATGCAAGTGTGCGTGAATATGGCAAGTCCAACAAATGTAAATGCACACATGCCAACGCATGGGTACCCTTACCAACGATATCGAGCTAAAATGCAAGAATTTCGCATCGACGTGGCAAACCCTTTTATGATTTCATATTACCCGCCCCTTTGAAAGAGAATAAATGCCTCCGAGATTTGAGAAATCTTAAATTTGTGGGTATTTTTGCTTGTCGGACACATACACATACATACAGTTAAACGGTAAATAGACAATATGAAAGAGCACTGAGAGTAAGCAAAAGCAGTTTCTTGTAGTGTGAGCGAATAAAGGGAATAAAAAAGATCAGCTTTGCCCTTCCCTCACACATGTCTTATGTATTTTGTACACACGCTCTCTGTTAGAGCGTGCGGCCGCTCTCGGACCCGAACAAAAACGAAGGCGACTTTGGACCAGCCGCATATAAATCGACGGGGACCACGTTTGGCTCACTTGTCCAGTCTATATGTTGTATGGTTAGTGCCAAAACTAATCAAGTTTACTAACACACGCGCAATACAACGAGTGTGTGCGTGTGTATATACATGTGTATGCTTCATGTTTCAATGGCGCGCACACATTTCCGTTACGTTTGCGTCTTTGCTATGCGTCACAACAACAGCAACAACAACAACAATATGGGATACGCATTCACTAAATGTTTGACTAAGCGGGCGAACATTAACCGTAACTCCAACACCTCCCCTCCCCCACTTCCCTACCAAAAGCACTTTGCCACCGCCGATATTTAGTTAGTTAACAACAAATGTGATATTTTCTTTTTGTAGTTTTGTCGAAAGGGAAATAGAAAGAGCGCGAAGATTAAGATTAAGAAGACGCAGAAGAAGCGCAGGCGTAAGTAATATTAATACTAAGTAACAAAAAAAAACTCAATAATTCAACAACAGGATCAGGATAGCAGCACGAGTTGTAAGGCTGGGTCAGGGCTAGCGAGAGAGGGAGAGAGAGAGACAACAATAACAACATTGAAACTTACACTAATGCAACGCATACGCTGCGCTTTCTTTACATGTACAACAACAACAAAACACACACACACATGCACGCACTCGATTACGATAACGATAACGATAACTGCACACGATATTCATCGCTTAACCAAATCAGCCCGTTTACACCGACACAGAATTTGGCTATACCCTGCCCCGGTCGGCCTCCTGCCCGGAGCTCAGCATGTACCGGATGGAGCCGGCACCGATACCCAGTCGAAAACGTGCCTATTCCGTTTGCGCCGTTGTGGCAGCCAGTCAGCATCCATCTGTGATGGTGCACGCCAATTCCGATACGGAGCTAAGCAAATTCGATCGGGAGAAGACATTCGAAACGGCCGAAGCATATCGCCAGACCACGGATCTGCTGGCCAAGGTGGTGACAGCATTGGCAACGGTGCAGCCGCCGCCGGAGGCTGACGATCCGGCCACATATGGTGGCTATCACGGCTTCTCCGATTCACAGATCCTCGCCAGCGAATGGTCCTTCTCAACGCTAAACGAACACACAACGCCGCGTCGTCCGCGCGGACGTGCCAGCTCCGATTTCAATATTGAGCCACCACGGCGTCCGCTGCGTGTGCCGCACAATCACAACGAATGGACCTGGAGCGGTGACAATCAACAGATTCAGGAGGCCTTCAACAGTCGCTACAAGAGCCAGCTGAATGGTGGCGTCGCCGGCGAGTCGCATGTGGTGCAGCTTGAGCCGGAGCCGGACAGCGTTGAGGAGCAGCTCAAGAAGAACAGCGTGGCCGGCGCGGGACGTGTCAAGAAGTTCTCCATGCCGGATGGCCTGCGCAAGCTCTTCCATCGCAAGCGACCCTCTCAGGATATCGAACGCAAGTTGTCGGTGGTTTCCGTGCCGGAGGGCATTACGGCGCTGCCGGGCCGCTCGCCGCTCGACTACTACAACAACACGATCACGGCAAGCGCCAGCCAATCCTATTTGCGCAACGGTCGCGGTCCGCCGCCAGCATTCGAATCGAACACAAGTCTCGCCTCGAGCACGGGCCATGGCGGCATAACCAACCAGGGCTACCAGCTGGATGAGTCGGAGCAGGCGACATTCAGCTCCACCGGCGCCTATCAACGCAAATCCGCCGCTGCAGCTGGCAAGCGTCGTCGCGAATCCATTTACACACAAAACCCGGCTTTGGCCGCACGTCGTGGCAGCATGTTCCCACCGACGACAGCGGCCCTCACCCCGATGCAGAGACGCGGCTCCGGCTCGGCGGCAATGGCAGCCGTTGCTGCACGTCGCGGCAGTCTGTTCCCGGCGACGGGCAACGACATGAACGGCGCAATGCCGCGCCGCTCCAGCATCTTCTCGGTGACCTCCGACAAGGATATGGATGTACTCGAGCAGACCACCATTGCGGATCTGATACGCGCCTTGGAGGTGGTGCACACCCATGCGGCGCTGGACGAGCACCAGCATCAGCAGCCGGCGGCGAGCGGTGGTAAATTGAGCAAGAAGCAGCGCAAATTGGGCAATGCCGGCCTTGATCCGCCCCAGCTGCCGCCCATATTGTCACTCTTTGCCGGAGATCAAACGCGCGCCCTCCAGGCAACAGCCGCCAATCGTTTATATGCCCGTCGCTCCACAATTGTTGGCACCATGTCGCCGCAGGGCGGCAGCAGCAGCAGCGGCGGAGCCGGCCAATCCTTGGCCTTGGCCAATCGTCGTCCATCGGGCGTCCAGATATTGGAGCCGCCGCCCAGCTATACGGAGCGATCACTGCCGGCTTCTGCGGCCAGCTCGACGCCTATGGGACAGAGCAAATTCCGGCGTCGCTTCAGCGTTCGGCCGACGGCGCTGCAGATACCGCCAGGACAGGCGCCGCCGCCGGGTGTCAGCCTCAACGAGGAGCCCGCCCAAATGTCCAGCTCGCAGACGGCGCTGCAGCGTCGCCTGTCGCTGCGCCCCTCGCCGCTGGCGCGTGAACTGTCGACGGGCGGCGCCAGCCCTGCGGCTGGCCAGGATGAGGCTGGCCCCTCGGCTGCTCGGTTGATGCCATCGGCGCTTTTGCGGCCCAGCACCAGCAGCACACACTCCCCGTTGTCGCGCATTGTCCAAATCTCGCAGGCGCAGCGCAAGAGCAGCATGCCCGAAGGTTTTGCCACACGCAAGCCAAGCACCAATGCCGGAACCGGAACTGGTGGCGGCACAAGCGGAACCGGAAGTGGAAGTGCAAGTGGAACTGGTAGCGATAAATAGTTGCCAGCAAGTCTCTCAAATGTTTTCTAGTTTGTAGAACAATCTTTTCTATCCACCAATTTGTCTATTTATAAACTAACATTCCATAAGATTAAAACACATTTATTTACGTCCTATATTCGAACCGAAACCTTAGATATTGCCAAGGAAATGATGTTAGTGCCCACCAAAAGGTTGCCTATGTTTACGTTTGTTATGTATTATCCCCATTAATTGTTATACTATTATTTACAATAATTTATAAATGTTGCTATCGTAGATTAAGCGTTAATACGAGCGAGCATGAACAAAATTCCGTAGCATAACTAAAGAATATGTCAACTATATAGAAAGCGTTCCGCGATTATCATATATATATATATACGAAACCAATATAAATATATAAAAAAATACACACACATATATATATATCTATCTATACATAAAATATATTCATATATAATGTATATGTATATAAAAAGTATATGTATGGAATAAATTATGTGGAATTTTATTGATTGTCAGATTTTGAATGAGGCTCAAAACGCATATGATGATGGGATTTGGAATTGAATTTGTCGATTCATATCAAATTGTTGGAAATGGGAAATATTCATCTTCATTTTGGGTAAGGATTTTTCGGCCGACCTCGTATCAATTATATTGGGCTAGATTGCCGCGGGAACTGCCTCCTCATTTGAATGTTGCTCCAATAGACTTGGTTCACGAACGGGTGGCAAGAGATATTCGTGGGGTTCCGTAACTGGTGCCTCGTAGACGTATTCCTCGTAGACTTGCACCTCTGGTGCCACCGGTTCCTCAATAGGTAGATCCTCTTTTTGGGCCTCCAATTGCGCACGGTAATTGCGATAGGAACGGTAAATCAAAACGCCGCAATATATGCCAAATAGTGTAGCAGCCGTTATATAGTTTCGTGGTTTTGGACTATGTATCAATGCACTGCATTGTTGCACACAATTCAATTGTGTTAACGTTATAAAGTCCTCTGATAAACCAGCCATACCCATTGTTTAACTAATATTTTCCAAATAAATTTTTTTTTCTTCCCAAGTTGTACTGCCGGAAAAATGTTATGAAATAATAAACCAAATCGAAAGCAACTACAGGAAAGCTCAGGCATGCTTAGTTTTCAAATTTCATATGAAAAAAGTGCGCGCTGCGTGTTTGGTCACTCTGGCAACTATCGTGTAAAAATATCGAACTATCGAAAATATCGATGACAAGCAACATCTCTAGTATGTTGTTGTTATTCTATAAATTGCTGGATGTTTCAATATTCTTCGCTCATTATTTCTGCTGCCGCCAGCAATAATTTTAACCAAAGACAGAATACAACGTAGTTGAAAACACGCAAATTCTTCGCTGACTTTTATATTGCGTGAACAGATTTGGCAATGTTATTAAATGTGGCTCAATTGATAAACGTTGATATCTAAAAGACATATAGAAAGAAAAAAACAAAAACAAAAACAGCAGCAATGGTAAATTTGACCTTGTTGCTCCTGCTGCTGGCGCTCTGTGTGGCCAGCTCAGTGCAGCGGAACTTGGAGCTAGAAGATTTAGATGCAAACATCCAGAAAAACTTGGGACAGGATCCACAAATAGTGCACTATCAACCGGAGCAGGTGCATCTGGCATTTGGAGGTATGTACCAAAAAAAAGTTACATATGTTTATCATAGCTTTAGGCATACTTCAATTATATTCACGTACACACATATATATATATATATATATATATATATGTATATATTTGTGAGTAACTGTAAATTTGCAACAAGTTTAAAGTTCACGCGCGAGTTTCTTTACCTTTAACCCCAAAAACTGTCACTGTGCCGAAAATTGAGTGCCACATTGGCGCTGATATTAGCAGATTTGCAACTTCAGCACTTTATTTATTTATATTTTATATTTTGTCATTGTCGAAACTGCGGCGCAATAGTTGCGCCCGTTGATAGCGAGTGTAAAGTCCTCACCCCCCCTGACTCTGACTCGACACACAGTTTGCAATATGCAGTTACAGTTGCAGTTCCCGTTGAGCCATATAAACGCCCCTAACACAAACAATAAAAATAACAACCATTACAATTGCAATTACAATAGAAATGCGCGCGCGAGTCATCCATGGCGGCGGCCACAAAATGGAGCTAAGGCTGATTTAGCTGATAAAAGCGCACAATATAGTATTTATATAGTATTTACCAGATTGCTAAGAACTTGTGTGTTAGGTATATTAATCATACGCTAATAAGGTCACACTCTAACTTTAGTTTAATTTGTGTTTGTGTGGTCCGATCCCAGCGAGCGCGCGCGTTCGCGATAAGCAAACGAGAAGCAAAACAACAAATCGAAAAACATGCTATAAAAAACAATTTTAGAAGTGCGTGTGAAATTTTGTTGCACTGCACATTAGTAAAAAAAAATAAAAATAATAAAATCCAAATATATAGAAATTTGTTATTTTGGCGATAAAAAGAAACTCAAGAATTGTTTTCCTTTTTGCATTGTCTTCTCTTCCCATTTGTGCACCGATTGCCTGCGGCTGCATCAGAGCACACCGCCAGCGAAATTGTTGTCACCTGGTCAACGCGCGGCCTGCCGCCCGATACAGAAAGCATTGTCGAATATGGACTGAACGATCTTACGCAGCATGCCCACGGCCAGGCCATTAAGTTTGTGGACGGCGGTCCCAAGCAGACGACTCAATACATACACAGGGTACGCATACACGCACACACACACACACGCACGCACACACAGCTCACAGAGTTAAGATTCTGCATTCAACATAGGTTACACTCAGCCAGCTAAAACCAAACACCAGCTACGTTTATCACTGCGGTAGCGCCTACGGCTGGTCCGCCAAATATCAATTCCGTACAATCGCCAGCGCCGATGCCGACTGGTCGCCCTCGCTGGCCATTTACGGCGATATGGGCAATGAGAACGCACAGTCGCTGGCACGGCTGCAGAGGGAGACACAGCTGGGCATGTACGATGCAATTATCCATGTGGGTGACTTTGCGTACGACATGAACTCAAAAGATGCCCGGGTCGGGGATGAGTTTATGCGACAGATCGAAACGGTGGCCGCCTATGTGCCGTACATGGTCGTTCCGGGCAACCACGAGGAGAAGTTGTAAGTTGGCAAGTTGGCGGAGCGAAAGAGAAGATTGTTTGCTGATGGTTTATTGGATTCGCCTTGCAGCAACTTTTCCAATTACCGGGCACGCTTCAGCATGCCGGGCGGCACAGAGAATCTCTTCTACAGCTTTGACCTGGGCCCGGTGCACTTCATTGGCATCTCGACGGAGGTTTACTATTTCCTCAACTATGGCGTCAAGACGCTCGTCTTTCAGTACGAGTGGCTCAAGCGCGATCTGGAGGCGGCCAACATGCCGGAGAATAGGGCTAAGCGGCCCTGGATAATCATCTATGGCCATCGGCCGATGTACTGCAGCAATGAGAACGACAACGATTGCACCCACTCGGAGACGCTGACCCGTGTCGGTTGGCCATTTGTGCATATGTTTGGACTGGAGCCGCTGCTGTACGAGTATGGCGTCGATGTGGCCATTTGGGCGCACGAGCACTCATACGAACGGCTCTGGCCCATTTATGACTACAATGTGCGCAACGGTTCGCTGGGCTCACCCTATGAGAATCCTCGAGCGCCTGTTCACATCATAACCGGCTCGGCCGGCTGCAAGGAGGGACGTGAACCCTTCAAGGGCAAGATACCCGAGTGGAGCGCATTCCATAGCCAGGATTATGGCTACACGCGTCTCAAGGCCCATAATCGCACCCATTTGTACTTTGAGCAGGTGTCCGATGATCAGCAGGGCGCCATTATTGACAAGTTCTGGCTAATTAAATCCCAGCACGGCTCCTACACTGAGCTCTAGAGCGGAGAAGATGCTAGATCAGACAAATAGACGGACGCACACACACACACACACACACACACACACACAAATGTAGCAACTGGCAGTATTAGCGCACATTCTTTTAAATATTATATAGCTCAATTTAGTACATTTCTGTTGTCAAACAAAACTTGAACACAAATGCAACTGCAACTGCAACTGCGACTGCAACTGCGACTGTAGCCCAGTACAAGCCCAGAACAAACTGTATTTGAATACCTGTAAACTTTCCTTAACTAAGCCAATTTTAATTGCATGTATCTTATGTTGACGTATAAACATCGTGTTGTATATTTATATATATCGTTTAAGAGGTCTATCTAATAATATCTGGTTTTTCTTATCACTTTCAATTTGAATACTGTGTTTCTTCTTTGTGAATATAGAAAAACTATATTCTTGAAATTGGATATCATTCTTATGAGTCAGATGCAGGTTCGCATATATATTATATATATATTCAACAAAGATCTGCCTTCAAAAGAGTTTTCCTTAGGAAACTGCCTGAAACTGAATTCAAATTAAGCATATTTTAATTAACTCTTGTTTTTCAAATGGAAGTATCCAACTTTGATGATGTAAATTTGTTTTTAGTCGAATGTTATAGTAGCTAGTTCTGTTTTAGAGATATAGAAAGACCTTCCCCCCAAAAATCATTGTCGAACTTGAGTTCCGCATTGAAAATGCTGGGAACATAAAACAATATGCATTTTCTTGCAAAAGTTTTCGATAAAAATCGGTGTCCAGTGTCAAGTTTATCGTCATTTTAAATCTTACAAAACACGCATTTCAATTGATAAATAAAAGCATTTGGGCGCAATCAATTGTATTTAAAAATTAACGATTATGTAAGATCGCTTATCGCAACACGACAAGCGATAGTCAACAAGCGATAATCGGCAAGCGATAATCGATTAGCAACAATCGATAACATTTGAAGCGCGCAATCGTTGCATCAAAACATGTACATATGTATGTAATTAGTTAATAGCTGTAATCGTGCATATATCGACTGTGAATAATGGCAAAGTGTGCCGTGTGCGCTTCTCCCAGAAACCGTCCTGGATATTGTCGTCACCTGGAATACGCGCGACAATACAAACGAATCGATATGCGAATACGGAATCGATGGCATCGACGAGCAGAGCATCAGGGCGCCCCAAGGACCCAGCGCCTTTGTCGATGGCGGCGCCAAAAGGGCCAAACAGTATATCCATCGCGTAAGTAGAGAAGTGCTTGAAGGGAGTTTGCGGCACAGACCGGCACTGGCTATAGAAAACGCATCCACAGGTGACCCTGCCAGAGCTGCGGCCGAACACAACGTATCATTATCATTGTGGCAGCCAGCTGGGCTGGTCGGCGGTCTATTGGTTCCACACGCCGCTCAACCACAGCGACTGGTCACCCTCGCTGGCCATTTACGGCGATATGGGCGTGGTGAATGCCGCATCGCTGCCGGCGCTGCAGCGTGAGACCCAGCTGGGCATGTACGATGCCATACTGCATGTGGGCGACTTTGCCTACGACATGTGCAACGAGGATGGCGGCGTCGGGGATGAGTTTATGCGTCAGGTGGAAACGATTGCCGCCTATGTGCCGTACATGGTCTGTGTGGGCAATCACGAGGAGAAGTAGTAAGTGCTCGGAGAATCTTCAGCAGAAGAATTTATCAAATTGATTAACATCTGCTACGCCCGCCGCAGCAATTTCTCGCACTATATCAATCGGTTCAGCATGCCGGGCGGCACGGATAACCTCTTCTATAGCTTCAATCTCGGGCCGGTTCACTTTATTGGCTTCAGCACCGAGGTGTACTATTTTACGAAATTCGGTCTCAAGCCCATTGTCATGCAGTATGATTGGCTGGAGCGCGATCTGTTGGAGGCCACCAAGCCAGAGAATCGTGCCAAGCGTCCGTGGATCATCACCTATGGCCATCGGCCGATGTACTGCAGCAACGACAATGGCGACGATTGCGCCAATCACGAGACTGTCGTGCGCAAGGGTCTGCCCGGCCTAAACTTCTTTGGCCTCGAGCCGCTCTTCTACAAGTATGGCGTGGACGTCGAGCTGTGGGCCCATGAGCACTGCTACGAGCGGATGTGGCCAATGTACAACTATACCGTATATAACGGTTCGCGAGCGGAGCCGTATGTCAATCCGGGCGCACCGGTGCACATTATATCGGGCGCTGCCGGCAATCATGAGGGACGCGAGCCATTCTTTAAGCACATGCCACCCTGGAGCGCCTTCCACAGCCAGGACTTTGGCTATTTGCGTCTGAAGGCCCACAATGCCACCCATTTGTACTTCGAGCAGGTGTCCGACGACAAAGGCGGCGCCGTTATAGACAAGTTCTGGGTCATCAAGCACAGCCACGGGCCGTACAGCCTAAACGATATTCCATATTTGTGATAAGAGCTGCAGCCAATCATTACGTACATATACCTAATATTCCAGTATCTTATACTTATGAATATATATATATATATATCTTTTACTGATTATGTCAACTTAATCCAATGCATCCAATAAACCGCAGTATTTACATGCAAATGAACACAGTTTAGATTCTATGGAAGCATTTAATGTCATGGGCTTTTACACGCTTTTCCGCTTAGAAAAGTGGATTTTCAAAAACAAGTAACAATACTCTAGTCGGGAGAGCATGACTAGGGGATACCCTGGACCATCTCCTTCCTCGAAAGATTCCTCATATGTATACTATTCCAGAAGCTTCATGTCAAGTTCGAAGGGTCAAGCTCTGTTAAGAATGGGGTCGGAGATGCTTCCTTCGGCCTGTTACATACATTTGTACAAACACATTATACCCTTTTTAACCATTTTGAAGGGTATACAAATTAGCTGAACAATCAAGTTGATTGATGTCCATTGAATCCTTCCAGACAGCCTGCAGGACATTGTGGTTACCTGGTCGACGCGCAGCTCGACCAATCAATCGATCGTCAACTTTGCCCAGGACTATGTCCACGACAAGCTGAGCGTGATCAGCGGCAGCTGGGAGCTCTTCAAGGACGGCGGCAAGCAGGCGCGCACCCAGTACATCCACAAGGTGACGCTGCCCTCATTGCAGCCGGGCACACGATACGAGTACAGCTGCGGCAGCAACCTGGGCTGGTCGGCGGTCTACAGCTTTAAGACACCGCCGGCGGGCGAGAACTGGTCGCCTTCGCTGGCCATCTACGGCGATATGGGCAATGAGAACGCCCAGTCGCTGGCACGCCTGCAGCAGGATACACAGCTGGGCATGTACGATGCGATTATCCATGTGGGTGACTTTGCCTACGACATGGACACAGACGATGCCCGGGTCGGGGATGAGTTTATGCGCCAGATCGAAACGCTGGCCGCCTACGTGCCGTACATGGTCTGTCCGGGCAATCACGAGGAGAAATAGTACGTATAAATATAGTTGCCTTCTTGACCAACTGAACCAATTTGATTCTCTTCTGCCCTGCCCTGCAGCAACTTCTCCAATTATCGGGCACGTTTCAACATGCCCGGAAACGGTGACAGTTTGTGGTACAGCTTCAATATGGGACCAGTGCACTTTGTATCCTTCTCTACGGAGGTGTACTACTTTATTAACTATGGCATGAAGTTGCTCACCAAGCAATTCGAGTGGTTGGACCGTGATTTGGCTGAGGCCAATTTGCCAGAGAATCGCGCCAAGCGGCCCTGGATCATCACGTATGGCCATCGTCCGATGTACTGCAGCGATGACAAGGAGTACGACTGCAATGGCAAGCTGGAGACATATATCCGGCAGGGATTGCCGACACTCAAGTGGTTTGGACTGGAGGATCTGTTCTATAAGCATGGAGTCGATGTCGAGTTCTTTGCACACGAGCATTTCTATACTCGGCTGTGGCCCATTTATGACTTCAAGGTTTACAATGGCAGCGCCGAGGCACCCTACACAAATCCCAGGGCGCCCATACAGATCATAACTGGCTCCGCGGGCTGCAATGAGAACCGGGAGCCCTTCTCCAACAATCTGCCCGATTGGAATGCGTTTCACAGCAACGTAAGTAACGGAACCTACGTTCGATAAATACTTGTCAAGTATGCGCTTTGCAACCTATCGATACATTTTCAACAATATTCGCCAACACTGGGCCTGCCAAATCAACTTTAAATGAGTATTTGAAAAAAGTATCGTTTCAACAATCTGTTTTGCAACAGAATGTTGCGAAGCGCGTTTCTGAATTCATTTTTTTTTTAAATTATTGTGTTTACACTCTATTTTTGCTTTCATTTCTTTCAGGACTACGGCTACACGCGCCTCAAGGCCCATAATGCCACCCATTTGTACTTTGAACAGGTCTCCGACGACAAAGAAGGCCAGATTGTTGACTCCTTCTGGGTTATCAAGGATAAACACGGCGCATACGCCTAAATAACAGCCCTGTCTCCAATTAGCAGAAAGATATACCAATTTCTGGTTTGCTTATTTCGTTTAACATATTTAAAATATTAAGTTAGAAAAAAAATATTTATGTATATATGATAGAATGGGAGAGATAAAAAAAAATATAAATTGCACTAAGCTTAAATGTGTTCCATGCTATGCGCCGTATCCTAGTAAACCGTGCCCGAGATGCCGGCACCATAATTGTAACCAGCCGCGCCGGCGCCGATGGGCGGCACACCGCCCAACGCCCCCAAACCGCCGCCCACAACGCTGTTGCCATAGTTGCTGCTGTAATAGCTGGACGGATAGCCGCCGGCACCGAAGCGTGTATTATAGTACGGGTAGCCAGTGCCGACGCCGGCCCCGGCACCCAGGCGTGAATTGTAATAGGACAGCGCATAGGGATTCGAATTGTAACCGGCTCCGTAGTAGCCACCGCTGCCCAATGATGAGCTATAGCCACCCAATGTGGAGCCATAGCCGCCCAACGTGGAGCCGTAGCCGCCCAGTGTGGAGCCATAGTTGCCCAGTGTGGAGCCATAGCCGCCCAATGCGGAGCCATAGCCGCCATAGCCGGCAGCACCATCTAGTGTTGTAAAATGCCAACAGAGATTAGTACAGTTTGTGGTTTCCACTGCCGCCCATTCTCACCTAAGCCTCCGAAACCGCGTGCGCCGTATGGATTGTAGTAGCTATCCACGCCGCTGCCGTAGCCGGCACCCAGAGTGGAGCCATATGCTCCATAGTTGCCGTAACCACCATAGCCGGCATTCGTGCCATAGCCAGCACCATAACCACCATAACCACCATAGCCGCCATAACCACCGTATCCACCAACATAGCGCTTCTCCTGCTTCTTCTCCTGCAGCGGTGCATAGCTGCTGGCGGCGCTCACCTGATCCGCCGCCGGCGATGCCGCCACCTGCTCCTGCGCCTGCTCCTGCTGCTGATCCTGTGCCAGCGTCTCGCTCACCAGCAGCGCCGCTGCAACAAATACGATCTGCAAGCAAATCCAATTTAGTAACGGGCTAATCCAGCTCCGCGCCAAGTGGCGACGCCCTTACAAAGCACTTCATGTGGTGGCCGCCTGGGTGTGGATTCAACTGGATGTGGCTTCCTGGACTGCTTGTTAAACTTTGCTAATGCGCACGCGCCGCCTGACACTTGTCTAATGCTCTGGCTGCCCCAAAGCCAGTCGCTTTTATACACCTGCCTCACACACACACAGGCACAGATACACACACGCGGCGAGTCAGTGTGAGCGAGAGCGCAAGGGAGGGAGCTACAGAGTTGGAGCGCCGCTTGCGGCTTGTGGGTGGCTTCTATGTCTATGACACATGCCGCGGCCCAGTGTAGCTTCAATGTATCCATGTGGTTAGGTAATTCGGCTTAGAAAACCATGTTGGGTTTTATTTTCCAATCAAATTTGGCATAGATTAATAGCGGGAGTTAGCGAGAGAGGGGCAGCTTAGTTAGCGAGAGAGGGGCAGCACACACATGCATACATACTCATAAATACTCACACACATACATTCATACACACATACTCACACACATACATACATACTCACACACATATGTATAAAAGGAAGATGTGTAGCCTGCACCAGAGTGTTCACATCCATGAATGAATATTTCGGGCTAGTCTTCAGCTGTTTTTTTGGGCAACTGATTTGGATTAAAGTTTTGTTTCATAGTCAGAAATAACTTATAAGTTCCGGCAACGAAATGGTTCGGTTCAAAAGGGGCTAAAAATGTCTTGCTAAAACTTCGGTCCAAGTAAATTTTACGCACATATTATAGAGCTCCCTCAGGAGCTAGCTTTCTAGCTTTAATATAAGGTTAAATTTCACTAAGCTAAATGAATCGAAGTGCGCATGATCAGCATATTATTGAATATTTCGGAGTTTATGATAAGATAAGTAGGAAAAGGTATTTCCGCACATCGAGCAGAATTTCCCCTCTAAGAGAGAAAGATTGAGAGTGTGCAAGCTTAAGGGAATAAAAATGTCCCTAGCAAAAATGTCCCCAGTTAGTGCCTCTTGCTTTTCCTTAAATATCACCTTTGAGAGAGAGAGAGACTGAGAGTGAGCGATCGTTAGGGCATAAAAATGTCCCTAGCAAAAATGTACCCAGTTTGTGTCTCTCGATTTTCCTTTATTCAAAGGGAAAAATTAATGCATATTACCTCATCTCTAGCCTACTCCCGCTCTGAGCTGTACGCCCCCTCCTGCCCCCCGCGCCCCCGCCCGCGTCACAAGCGAACCGTGCTCGTCACATTTATTGCTTGATTTGATTTTGAAATATCGTCGACAATCGCCAGATTCGCTTTTAAGCTTTTAAGACAGTGCCGTGTCATGGAGCTTACGGGTATTATCAATATTCCCACGATCTACGACAATTACGAACTATTGCCAACGAGCGCAGCGGCGATGACAAATGCTAATTGAATCATTAACTTGACCCTGGCTCAACTAATTGCCCAACATAAAACAAAGTAAAACAATAACAACAACAACAACAATAAAAACGACTATAATCAGAGTCTTTAAAATGGAATCGGTGCCAGAAGATAAATACATATGCACATATTGCGTCTAGAAACGGATACGAAATGTGGGTCGTGAGTCATTTCACGTGCCTGCGAAGCGTTTGCATTTTCACTTTCCAAAAAAACAAGTCAAAATTGTCATAAAAATAAAGAAACTAGCTAATTTGTATTTGTTTTTCCAATTTTTTGTTTTACTTTACATTTTGGCAACTATCACACAAAGCACGCAATTGTCAGCTGCCGCTTCCAGTTGGAATGCTCACTGGAATTACATCGCTTGACGGTTAGCCAACAGTCCAATGGTCAGGTCAGACTGGAACGTGCAATGGAATGGTAACTGAAACTGGAACTCAACTCCTTGAGCTTATTAGCTTTGACTTCCAGTTGGAGTTGCGACTGGAAGGCTACAATTCGAGGAGCAGCGAAGTGTGGAAAGCCGTTGGAAAGCCTACCACATGAGGGCGTTAAGCTCTTTCTGGAAGTGAGACTGGAGGCGGGGCTCAGATCAGCCCAC
This sequence comes from Drosophila kanekoi, assembly GCA_037075305.1. Classification (NCBI taxonomy): domain Eukaryota; kingdom Metazoa; phylum Arthropoda; class Insecta; order Diptera; family Drosophilidae; genus Drosophila; species Drosophila kanekoi. The sequence goes on along the minus strand of JBAMCE010000446.1, from coordinate 43,923 downwards.
AATTCAATGAGTAGTGGAATGCCTCAGAATACATGCGTATAAAAAATCACATCAAAGTTAGTCGTTCGCCTAGAATTGTGACTGGAAGTGGAACTCAAGTCATGGAATGAAAGACTGGAAGTAAAGCTCAATTCGATTGGACGGATTATTTGGATTCTTTGATGCATTTATCCCATTTTGTTGGAAATGTAAGCACAAGGCTGCAATTCCAACTGGAAGTGAAACACAGTTCGATTGGGCGACAGTCCAATAAGACTTCCAGCTGGAATTCTAACTGGAAGTAAGCAAATGGCTTCAGCGAAGAAGCGAAATGTTAAACGCAATTCGTTGGAAATGTAAGAGCAACAACTAAATAAATACTTGCTTATATAAATAAGGTATATGATATATGCACACATTTACATACGAACATGTCATATAGATATACATATATGCCTATATAGATATGCCTATGTAGAAATCGTAATTGTCATAGATGTCAGCCGCGATTATGAGTGCCGCACATTGTTCGATAGATGTGAAAAGTGTTAACTCGCTTTGGGGGCGACGTCTTGGTCCGGAGCATGGCCGGCCTCAGTGCCAGCTCAGCTCGACATGGCCCTGGGTTGCGCGGCCTGGGAGTCTCTCTCCCCCTCTCTCTCTCTCTCTCTCTCTCTCTCTCTCTTGCTCTCTCTGTCTCTTTAACCATAGAGCCAGACAATGATTCTTTAACGTGAATCAAGCTGCGCGCCATAATTTCTTAAGCACACGCACGCACCCGGGTCGTATACGCAATCTGCACTGAGAGAAGCGCTTGGCTGCCATTTGTGGAGATTATTCCAGCTGGTTCGTCACATAAAAACTTGTGTGATGTCAATAGAACATTTTGAAACTCGCTCAGTCTTTCGCTAAGTGTACAATTTACAACTTGGCTGACTGTACCGTTAGGCCTTTTGGGCTAAAACGTTTTCTAAGCCATTTGGCTGCCTTTTAAGCCCTGCACTCTTTGGAAACAGGCAAAGAGGGTATATGTGCTCGAAGAGAATGTTTGTTACATACAGCTGCAAGCCATAAAGTTAATAGATTCCTGAACAGACGACGTCAAGCTGCGGCAATCCAGTCAAGACCATCTGCTTGACAGACAGAATTTATGACAATTTTCGCTTATTATTACTTCTTCCATTGAGATTATATCGATCAGTAGCGATTAATCGATTATCGATTAAACACGCCCAAAATTGTAGAATATTTTGCCTTTTACATTCACCCAAAATCAATAAACTCCATTTCAAGGGATGAGCGTGTGTCCATATTCAAGCACTGAAAATTTCAATAAGATCGGATCATAAGGTCCGAGTGCATGCCGCATAAATGCATTTGCCATGTTGCGAGACTGTGCGAAGAAGAAGCGCAAGTCTTTTCGTGTGCATGTGTGTGAGTGTGTGTGTGTGTGTGCGTGTGTGTGTGTGCTTTAAGGGATATATGATTGCATGTATTTGTAGGGTATCAGCTCGCCGGGCAGCTTCGACTCTTGTCAGTTTTGTAGTTGTTTTGGTTCTTGAAATTTAATCTTTTGGCAAAGTGCAAGCTGGGATTCAAGCTGGGCGTCGACCTGTCTGACTAAACAGCCGAACAGCAATTGCGTTGTTCTAATTCAGCGAGCAAATCACGAACAACAACAACAACAACAGCAACAACAACAACAACTGCAACAACAGCAACAACAACAGCAACAACAGCAACAACAACAACAACAACATTCGCCTCATTCGCCGTCACATTTCGCACGCCCACCAATTATATTTACAAACCCATTTTTAATTATAATTGAACAATGTCTAAAAAAAAGAAAAACAGCAGCAAAAAACTGAGCAATTCGAACCGCAGTCAATTTCCAAGCGTCAGCAAATGAAGCGGACTAAGGGCGAGCCGGCAAGGGAGGTGAGGGGTAAGGGGCCAGGGGCGTGCCAAGAAAATTGCAATGGAAAACTTAATGTTGTGAATGCCTTGATGCTTGGCGTTGAACTTGCACTTTGCATAATTGCAGTGTGTGTGTGTGTGTGTGTGCTTTTTTTTAAGAAGTTTCACACAATTATCCATTTATATGTGCATAATTCTTGTGCGAAAAACTCAGAAACCTCGGATGACAGCTCACACACTTGGACTTGGCCCTGAGAAAGCGACGGCGACTGCAACTGCAACTGCAGCCAAGGCAAATAACATCAAATTTTGCAACAAACATAAATTTGGGCGAGTGTGTGCAAGAGTGTGAGTGTGCGAGTGGGTGGGTGTGTGCGTGTGTGTGTGCGAGAGTGTGTGTATGAGCTGTCAATCGAATGAACTGCCCAACACGCCCCTCACAATTCGAGCCACAACTTGAGATCCTCCAGCTACCCTGAACCCAAATCTAAAGGGCTTCATTATATTTTGATACACTGAACAAAATGATAAGCATATATATATATCTATATAAACCATATACCATATACCATGCGCATATGTGTGGAAACCGTCTCAATTCCGCTCTCTTTAACTTCATAGACGAAGATCTTTGAGTACGATCAACATAAACGCTTTCAAGCGTAAGAATCGGTGTAGTTCGGAATGCATCAGAGTTTTTCAAAGTGTTTCGAAGTAGTTAGATGCCGTTCGGAGTGTTTCGGAATGCTTTATATTCACCAATTATTAAGCAATTACTTTGTAAAGAACTTGTATTTAGTTCGCGCGTAGTCCGAATTCGGATTCAAAGTACTTTTTGCATATTTTGCGAATTGACATTCGGAATTAGGGAAATTATGTAGGGTATAAATTGCGCTTTACCTGTTGTCAGTTGAGAAAGACATTGATAGCATAAGTGGGATGCGGCTCTTAATCGAACCCCCCCCCCCTCCCTCCCTTCGCCGTTTGATATGCCCACCAATTTTGCCAGTTGAGCGAATTTCAATGGATCGTTAGAAGCGTGAACAATGCCTGGGGCCTGTCTGGGGCCAAGAGCCATACATACATAAATGTATGACATTTTCATAAATCTTTTGTCATGCCTGTGAAAAGAGCGAAGCGAGCATAAATTGTCATGGCATTGTCTTGACAGTGATCGAATGTTATATCATAATATCATATCATGATCATAATTCAGAGTTTCCCAACAATATCTGAAAACCAAAATGTAGTACATACAAATACATACGTATGTATAAACATATGTATCTAGAAATACGTTTTCTTATTAGAATTTGCGGTGCAACCAGACAAATTGATCTGCTTTTGGCATAGAAGACAATTAACATGTATACATACATACATACATCTATACGCGCATACAAACATATGTATATACGCGAATACATACAAACATATATACGCGCATACGTACACACGCACACACATGCATACATACATACACACATATATACACACGCATACATTAATACATATGTTTGTACATATGCATCTAAGTCCGGCAACCTTATTCTTAGGGAAATTTCAATTCATGTTAAAATGGCACCCGCAAATATCCTATGTAGACAAAATTTCCCTTGCCCCTCAACTTGTTCAAACCTGATCAGATTTGTGCGTGGCTTGGTTCTCTGTTAAAGTGGTTGGGAATTTGAAATGAAAACACAATTAGCAATTGGAATGCTGTAAAAAATATACATGTACACACACATACATATGTATATATGCAAGCATCCAGCGCCCATGCGTGCATATATGCATATGTACATATATATAGATCGGTTGTATATATCAGTTTTATTAAGTCTTCTTCTTTAGCAAGCTGCGCGCCGTAGTCCTTCGTTTGGCATTCATTTTGAACTATGCAATGTATTTTCGTTTCTTTTCATTTTGGTTTTTGGTTTTTGATTTTGCATTTTGCAATTTGCAATTAGCTCTTTTCTCTCATAATTGGTATTTGTTTATTTCATTTTGTTTTCGTATTCATT
>JBAMCE010000446.1:0-37500 GCA_037075305.1 Drosophila kanekoi | reverse complement strand
GTTTTTCTTCGTTTTTGTTTTTATCGAGGAACAGAAAAAACTGCATTTTATTGCGGTTCTAACGGATTTCCCTAACTCTTAACAGGCCATTATGGTAATGCTTTTTTGTGCTCCGCAGTTTTGGAGACACATATTTTTGTTTTTTTCTCAATTCTTTTGTTTTTTTTTTTTCAATATGGATTATTATGGAGGCCACAACATGACAGCAAAGGGGAGGCGGGTGGAGAGAGGGGGGGGAACAGTAAACAAACAGAGAAAGTTGGAAAAAATAAGAGAGAAACTTGAACAACAAATCGAATGGCATCAAAATCATATGGGAAATCAAACACTTAACAAAACTCTTTCAACTATAACGAATATGCATAAAAGCAGAAAGAAGAAAGTGGAAAGAAAGTAAGAAAGACGAAAGAAGTAGATATTAAAAGAGAAGTTACAAGATAATATTCGCTTGTTGCGTCTGGTCATATAAAAACTTTACGTGACTTAAGGCTAGTTTCTATATGCATATATAATATGTATCTTAGCTCTAGTTATTAATATATATATTAAACACACTTACTAATTGATAGTTAATATATAATGTTTAGACATGCAACTAAATATGGTTGTTGTGTGTGTATGTGTGTGTGTGTGTGTGTCGCTTGAAGCGCGTCGCGAATCCTTGAATTATATTACTTAATTAGTCTATTGTACGATATAATTAGCTTTAAATACAAATACAAATACAAGTACAAATACAAATACAAGTTTCGTGGCATGGGCGTGGTCGTTATCAAGTTGGGCTTTTGAGATATCAGAGCGATTAACAAAGAAAAATGTCAATTTATTAATATATATACACATACATACATGTACATATATGTATGCATATGTATGTGTGTGAGTGTGTGTGTGTAGTTAGGGTATTTATATAGTTAGATTAGTGTAGAGATGCGTATCCTTTAGTCCTAGTTCTTGTGTTTTGTACAGTTACAGTTAAGTTTATGCTTAATGCTATACATACACATATATGTATATAAGATATAGAAGATTTATATATATATATATATATAGAAGATATATATATATGCATTTGTTAATAACTATCGTCAACATCGGCGTATTTAGTAAATAATTACTTATATAATTGTTTATCAAGCAGTTAATCGTTTAACTTAGGCCTAACATTTCTGTTCCGTCGCTTGTCAAATCAGATTTTTCCTTTTTCTTTACTATCTTCTTCTTCTTTTAATAATGCTTCTTGTGTGTATGTGTGTGTGTGTGTGTATATACAATTATAATTAAAAGGTGTTGTATGAAAAAAAATAAAAAAAAATACGCATAGCCAATTGGCTATTGTTGTTGGGTTTAAACATTCAAGAAGAAACATAAATATATATATCTGCGCTTAGTCTAAGCCTCGCCTCGCGCCTCTGCGCCTCGCGCCACGCCTTGACAGATCTCTGCTGCAGCAGCCTCTGGCCGGCAGTCGCCGCCGCTGAGTCGCTTGATCCGCTGCATTACATCTTTCGCTTTAAATACATACAATCTTTAATATATATATATATATGTCTATCTATATACGGATTAGCGCTTAGGGCGCTTTACGGATTAGTTCTTTGAGGCGTCGTCGCCGAGTTGACTCCTGCTGCTGCTGCTGCTGCTGCGGCTCCGGCTTAGTCGTGCTTGAGGACAATACGCGTCGGCGCTTTGCTGCGTTGCTTGCCGCCACTTACGCTGCCTCCTCCGGTTGTCGCCTGTCGCTTTTCCAAACGATCAAAGATACCGCCGCCACCAGCTCCAGACGGTCCAGCGCTGCCGCCGCCCTTGCGCTGCGTTAGCTGCTCCTCGCGCTGGCGACGCTCTCGTTGCCTGCTGTTGTTGCCGCCGCCGCCGCTGCTGCTGCCGTGCGAGGATTGCTGTTGTTCGGCGGCGCCGCCGCCGCCGCCGCCACCGCTGCTGCCATTGCTGGAGTTCGGCTTGAGGACCACACGCCGTTGGCCGGGTCCAAAGCTGGCACTCGACACCGACGTCGACGTCGCGCCGCTTCCGCTGCGCACAATTTTATGATTACGCTTGACCACCAGCAGCTCCGGTGTGGCGGACCGCTTAATGGCACGCAATAGCGGCGGTGGCGGCGATGGCGTGGCCAGCAGCCGATCCTCCTCCTCGTCCAGCAGCAGTCCATCATCGTCGTAGTCCAGCTCCACCTCATCGTCGCTTGGCGTGCCCAAACGCAGCATGCCCTTATTTCCGCCACCGCCGCTGCCGCCGCCGCTGCTGCTTGTGGGCGGTGTGCCGCCAGCGGCTCGACCTGACATTGCTCCTCCTCCAGCTAGCTGCTGATGCTGATGCTGTTTGCTCGAGGGAGCCAAATGATCGGTTATGCTGCGCTTCGCCTCGGGGGCAATCTTTGCGGCCGTTAGCTGTTTGCGTCCCGTACCTGGCTGCTGCTGCACCTGCTGCAACTGGTGCCGGCTGCTGCGGCCGGTGCTCGGCTCGGAGTCATCGCGACGCTTCAGCGAGATAACCTTGCGCTCGCCGCCCAGCGCGGCCTGGCGCTGTTTTTGTGCGCTGCTGGGCGCTGTGCTCGTTGCCTGTCCACTGGCTGCCTCCTGATCCTGATCCCGTGGCGCCGGACTGTGCTGCTCGGCGCGCTTTTCCTGCAGGGCGAGGGATTTATGCAATATATATATATCAAATCCGCCATATTTTATGGAATTACGTTATTGGAAGCCAAATTTTTCTTTCGCTTTTGGAACACACAAAGAAAACCAGTTAAGCGATATTTCACACTTATCGTATAATCAAATTTGAGAAGCGTGTTTCACACTTTTCGCCAAAATCCCCTATCCTGGGTGGAAAGTGCTAGCTTAGAACGAACTCTTATGCAAAATTTCACATGCAATTGTGGAAAATTGGCGGAAATGGGCAAAAAAAACAACGAAATTTATATAGATGTGGGGCTCACCTCATGCAGTTTCTCCTCGGCGGCGCGTCGCCGTTTCAGCTCCTTGTCGCGCAGAATCTTCTCGCGCAGCTGCTTCTGTTTCTCGATCTCGAGGCGATAGGCGCGCGTCTCCTCGTCCTCGTCGCTGGGCTGTAAATTGGATAGCATGTGAGTGCGAGCCGAACAGAAAATGTGCTTGGATATAAACGAAGCACTTACCAAGATGCGACTGCCGCTGCTGGCGCTGGTCTCGGCGGGCCGATTGCGCGGCTCGCCCGAGAAGGGATTGCGGGGCGCATTTGGTGACCCGCTGCGACGACGTTTTGGCGCTGCGGCTCCGGCTCCACTGCGATTCTCATCGCGCTCTCTGCTGGCGGCGCGTCGATAGCCACGATTGCCACCGCCGGCTGTTGGACGTGCTCCGCTTCCGCTTCCACCACCTCCTCCTCCGCTACTGCCACCATAACGATCGCGTTCCCGATCTCGTTCCCTCTCACGTTCACGTTCGCGTTCACGCTCTCGCTCTCGCTCACGCTCCCTATCCCGCTCCCTATCGCGATCCCGTTCACGTTCGCGCTCAGTGCGCTTCAGAGAGGACGGCAACGGTGAGTAGCTGCGTCCTCGCGAACGGCTTCGCGTGCGACTGCGCCGTCGCTCGCCCTGCGCTCCCGACGATGCTGCCGCTGAGTTGGAACTGGGCGGCGGGGGTGAGCGTTCCATGCGACGCTTCTCAAAGTACTGGCGATTCTTGTTGATGAACTCCTCCTGCTGGCGCAGCAGTTCCGCATCGCTATTGATGGCCGGCACAAAGTGTGTCTCCTTGATGAACTTGTTGGTTGCCGCCTCGACGCCGCCCTTGAAATTGGGATTGATCAGCACTTTGCTGACGACGCCGCGCGGCACCGCTGCGGGCGGAGCCGATTGCTGCATCTGGGAGCCGGGACCGGTTGGCACGGAGGCCTGTGCCGCCGCCTGTTGTTGGGCCTGATTGGGCGCGCCGGGCGGTCCAGGATTTGGCAGCTGCTGCTGCTGCTGCTGTAGATGCGGGGGCGGAGCGCGCATATTCATGCCATTCATATAGCCGGGCCCGCTGGACATCAAATGCTGGGGCAGCGCCTGCAACGGGGGCCGTGGCATGCGCGAGCCAGGTGCATCGCCCTGTGGCCGCCAGCCGTTGTGCGGTCGCATATACTGACCGCCCAGATGCGGCTCATAGCCGGGCCCGGGACCGCTCGGGCCGGGACCGGGACCTGGACCAGGTCCAGAGCCAGGTCCATGCGGACCATAGCCCGGAGGCGGTGCATTACGATAGGGCGGCGGTGGACGCATCCCGGGCGAATGGGGCGCAACTGGCGGCGGATGTGGTCCCTGGCCGAGCAAGGCGCCATTCCGATATCCGGCATTGCCATACGGCAGCTGCAATGGCAATGGAGGCTGCAGCAGGCCCACGCGCACCTGGTCGTGCGGATGCTGTGGATGCGAATGCGAGTGCGGATGCGGCAATAGATGCGGTGGTGGTAGACCGTTCGGACCGCCTCCATTATTATTATTATTATTATTGTTGTTGTTGTTGTTATTATTGTTATTGTTGTTGTTGTTGTTGTTGTGTTGCGGGTGCAGCATGTGCGGATTGTGTAGATGCGGGGATGGAGAGGGACCGGGACCGGGACCAGGACCGGGACCAGCGGTGGGAACAGGACCTGCATTGTTTGTGTTGTATGGCGACTGTTGGTGTTGTTGTTGTTGTTGCTGCTGCTGTTGTTGTTGCTGTTGTTGTTGTTGTGTGGGTGTTGACGGTGGTTGTGGTGGTGCATATTGGCCTGGAATGAATGTAGTTTTGTTTTGTGTTAGTGTCAGTTGTTGTTGTTGTTGCTGCTGCTGCTGTTGCATGCCGCTCGCCGTTAGCTGATGATGGCTACTTAGAGGCGTGGCCGTGGCCAAAATACAAGCAGCCACGGGCGCTGCAACTACACCCGGCGGCGCCGCCATCAATGTGGCCATATGTGCATGAGCATGTGCATGTGCATTACCCGGCGGCATCAGGAAACGTGCCATCGGCATGGCGCCCAGCATCCGCGGCGGATTGAACATGTGCGGTCCAGGATTGCGCAGCAAATGATGTCGTGCGCCCATCACGCGCTTATTATTGTTCTGGTTGTTCTGGTTGTTGTTATTATTGTTGTTGTTGTTGCCCGCCATAAAGCGAGGGCCGCCCATGCGAGGTTTGTCTAGAAAGAGCAAAGTTGTCATTAATAACAGAAAAAGGCTTCCACTTGGCAGAATGTATTCTACGCTACTTTTCGATCGAATCTTCCGACGAAGCACGACCATGTTCAGCCATGTTAGGAGCAGGGTTAAACTATCTTATGATATTCTTACGAGCCAAACGAGTAAACTAATGGAGATTATCAAATCTTGGAGATATGCCATTGGGAACTACAAACGGGCCCCTATTGATTGATGTCTTTTCATGAAGGAGCGGAGCATATTCAACTGAAGCGCATCCGCATTTCTTCGAGATTTCCCAAACGGACTTTTCAGTCCGAACGCTTGGTAAGCGAAAGAAGTTTCATATCAACAATTCTCGCTAATTTTTCACAGTTGCGGGTGGAATTCTTTCAAGTTTTCATATTACATATTACTGAGTGAGATAATCAAACAGGGAAATCGGAAAAATCACGTGTATTCCAGCTAATGTGATGAAGGGAGTCTCGGGTTTCAGGTTTCGGGAAATTTCCACCCGCAAGTATGGAAAAGTCGCGAAAAACGATTGTATGAAACTTTATGGTTTACCATCCGATCGACCTTGAACTCAATTTCAAAGCAATTTCTGCAAATTCATTGGAAAATTCATTCCATTTTGAGAATCCATTTGGTGGATGAAGAAATCTCATTTGAGCTTCCTTGGAAAAAAGTGCAATTCAACTGAAGTTTTTGCTGAAGTCCTACAAGGGCGCAAGCCTCGGATTTCAACATTCGGTTCTTAACCTTAAACATATTTTGATGGAACGGGTGGAATTTAATTTTCTACGGCCGTAACACAAAACGTTCCACGGGCAAGGCCGGGCCAAATGTGTAGCTCGCATGTTAATCGATAGCTAAAGCTAACTCTATGCGAAAGCCGCAAATCCGATCGGAGAGATCTATTCGATATAGTTGTCCGGACGGACGTGTGCTGGTCTATCGACTTCGCACGCTGATTCACATATCTGTGTCATTTAAGACATCTTTTGTGGCAATATGACAAGCGTATGGCCAGGTGTTGGGGAAGGGACGGAGGGGAGGGGAGGTTGCATTTACCTGCATGGTGTCGCCTTTGCATCTGTTGCTGCATCGAATGTTGTTGCTGTTGCTGCTGCAGCGGCTTTTGGTTGTCGGAGCGTTCGCTGGCCGTTTTGAAATTTGTGCGCTCCTCGCGCTCGTCATCGTCCTCGCGCGGATCGGGCAGCTCTGAGGCGGGCACGGAGGCGGAGCTAGCGCTGGGCAAGCGCTCCTCCTCCTGCGAGCTGGCCAGCACCGAGGTTAGCCCACCCTCAGACTGTATTTCGGCATCGGCTACCGCTGGCTGCTCCGGCTCCGGTACGGGTACGGGTACCGGTAAAGGTTCCGGTTTTAGCTCCGATTTGTTGGCAGTCTGACTGCCAGTATTAACAGTCTGACTGCTGTCCGTTGCTGGTATAACGGGCCGGTGCTCTGTCTCCGGCTTCCGAATCGCCTCGTCCAGCATTCGCTCACCGCCCGCTGCTGTTGCGGCTCCCGTTGCCGTCGATGTCCCAGCAGCTTGTTCAACATTCGCCTGGATCGCGGTCACGCTAGCAATTGGCACTGCGCTTGTCTCGGATGCTCGGGGTTCTTTGGTTGCTGCCTGCGGCTCAGCGGTGGCAATTACATCCTCCTTCTGCTGCAGCTGCTGTTGTTGCTGCTGTTGCTGGAGTTTTGCTGCCGCCTGCTGTTCCTTGTGCTTGCGCAGCTGCTCCTGTGCCCATTCCTCGGCCTCGGCGCGCATCTGCTGCTTCACCTCGCTGGTCACGTCCTTTTCAAGCTCTGATCAACGAATGCACAAAGGTCAAACTACGAACTAACAGCAACTGACACGCACATGCACGGACACTTACCCTCATCGGAGAGCAGCAGCTCATCCTCATCGGCGCCAAGGAGCGCCTGGTCATCAATATCATCGCCCAGTCCTAACTCATAGTTGAGCAGATCGTCGCTGCAATGAGATGAAATAAAACAAATTATAACGATTCTATAGCTTAATGGCTTTGCAACAGCTTTATTTTTCAACAATCGATTTGATTTGATGTGATTTCAGCTAAATTTTAATCAATTACAAGTTTTGCATTTGCTGCGCCAATTTGATGTGCTTCATTTTTCGTCAACTGCCAAAAAAAGAACCAACAACAAAAAAAAGTGTATCCAATGTCAGAATCAGTTAAATGCTGACAAATCATTGCACACAATAATCGATAATACTCGTTTTTCTTTCTTTCGCTCCTTATTGATATCCCTGCTATTTTGATAAAAATAACTACCAATGAAAAAGTACGCACAGAGCGAGCTCCTCTGTTACCGATATAGAACTTGTCTTGGAGAAAGTCGCAGATTTTGTATGCACTGCGTATGTATGCAGATATTTGTATGTTTTTCATGGTACGCAGGTTCTACTGGGTTCTGCACCCACACGCAAGCCCACACACACACACACATACACACGTACAGACACATACATGTACGTGCGCAGGCAAATACCTTGAAAATATGTGTATGCGTGCGTATGCATGTGTGTATGCAGTATGTATGTATATGCATGCATGCATGTATGTATGTACATTTAAGTGCAATCAAAATGCTGCACATTTCACTTTCTGCAGTTGCAATAACTAAATATGCCCGTAGCCTTTTTGTCCATGTATTTATCACATTCGTTTCATTTTATACATTTTTTTGTTGTTTTTTCTTTGCAATTATTTGCATTTTCACGCAACTTACTTAATGTCCGACATTTTGACTGCGGTACCACCACCACCACCGCCACAAAGGCAGAGAGGAGGCAGCGGCAGCTGTTGTCACTCGGCGGCAGCGCAACTAAAGCGCGCGTGTGTGTGTGTGTGTGTGCGTGTGAGTGTGTGTGTGAGAGGGTGAGTGGTTGTGTGCGTGTGCGCGTTATGTGGATAAAGTAGAACAACGTTTGTCTACTTTGCGTAGGCCGATTATAACATGTTTGTTTGTTTGTTTCTTGAGTTCGCACTTTTACTTAACATACGCATAAACACTCAGCACGTTAACAATTATAAATCAAATATATCGCACGTAAAATTAACTGAAAACGCTGCGCTGCCAGCGTTTTCCACACGCAGTTTTTTTTTTTTTTTTTTACTTTTCAGTACTTAAGTGCAACACTGTTCAACACTGAGTTAGCGTTGCAGTGATGCCAGATCAATAACTAAAACCCACTGTTGATTCTCGCTCTGGCCCCATATCGATATATCGATAAGAAATTCAGCTGTCAAACAAGTCGATGTTTCGATGAATGCCTTACATGACTACATAGTTCCAATTGGCACACGGTACACAATGTCGAGCGCCAGCAGCTGTGCGCATTAATTAGAAAAATAAATATTCGTTTCGTGCGAAAAAATTTGACAAAATTTTTAAGTAAATCGATCCGGATGTGTGGCGTAGTCATAAAACTGGATATGAGCGTCGTGATAAACGCAATTCGCTAAACTGTCTCGCCGCGAGTGGTTTCGAATCCAACAAAAAGCAGAGAACACACACAACAAAATATTTAAACAAAAAAAAAAAATAAATAATAGTAAAAATTTCTTGTGTTGCAATTAGCCAAGCTACGACAATAAACACAGACACATACACACAAGCACACACACACACAAGCACATAAATAAATTATTTCGGCTATTTTATAAATTTTTTTTTTAAATTTATGAGCAAGTGCATTAAAACCCTCACACAAACAAACGTATCACGCAGCACACACACACACACACACACACACACACTCGCACACACACTCGCACACACACGCACACGCGCGCCTCTGATAAATTGTAAATGCACAAATAAACAAGAATAAAACAAATTCCAATTAGACCAACAACAACAACAAAAACAAACAAACACCAATTCGAAGCGAGTCAGTGAAATGCAAATTTAAAATGAATGACGACCAAATCGCGAATGCCAAAAATGCGCACGCCACAATCGAACAGCTGACTAATCGGGCGCCAACGCCAACGCCAACGTCGACGCCGACGTCAGCTGCACTGCAGCCTGTTGCTGCCAACATGGCCAGCGTGCGTTTACCCATTGTGGGCATGACCTGCCAGTCGTGCGTGCGCAACATTGAATCGCACATAGGCCAGCAGCCGGGCGTGATCAAGGCCCGCGTCCAGCTGTCGGAGAACGCCGGATACTTTGACTACGTGCCCAGCCAGATGGATGCCGCCCGCATTGCCAGCCTGATCGATGACATGGGCTTCGAGTGCAGCTATCAGCCGGATATAAGCCCGGCCAGCGCTAGCGCCCAATTGCGCATCCTTGGCATGACCTGCCAGTCGTGTGTCCGCAACATTGAGGGTCATGTGTCCAGCAAGCCGGGCGTGCAGCACATCCAGGTGCAGCTGGCCGAGCAGAGTGCGCGCGTCCAATACGATCCCGATCAGCTAACGGCGGCGGGCATTGCTGAAATTATTGATGACATGGGCTTTGAGGCGAGCGTGGCTACGCCCACGACAACGCCCACGGCCACACCCACACCGAAATCAACGCCCACGCCGAAGCGAACGGTCACACCGAGGCATTCGCCTGGCAAGCGACAGTCGACAGGCGCAACAAACGGTGCTGCCACACTGGTGGCCGTGGAGCAGGAGCTGCTCACGAAGTGCTTCCTTCATATACGCGGCATGACCTGCGCCAGCTGTGTGGCGGCCATTGAGAAGCACTGCAAGAAGATCTATGGCCTGGACAGCATATTGGTGGCATTGCTCGCCGCCAAGGCGGAGGTCAAGTACAATGCGAATGTTCTCACCGCCGAGAATATTGCCAAATCAATAACCGAGCTCGGCTTTCCCACGGAGCTCATCGATGAGCCCGACAACGGTGAGGCCGAGGTGGAGCTGGAAATATCGGGCATGACCTGCGCCTCCTGCGTCAACAAGATCGAGAGTCACGTGCTCAAACTGCGCGGCGTTACGGCCGCTTCCGTGACGCTGCTAACCAGACGCGGTAAGTCTCTGCGGCTCAGAATATACATACATGTATATGTATGCATGCTAACTGACTAGAAGATACCCTGTTAGATGGCATAACATATTAAATAGGCGAGATTTTCAATTCGAGGTCCTGTTTTAGTTGTAGACACAAGAGGACACAAGTTCAAAAAGCCTTTGGTTTGATATTGGCTCATGGAACTAGTTCCAGGCATTGGACTTGCTTCGAATTGCATCAGTCCTCTTTCTTTTGAATATGAATGCTAGCTGACTAGGAGATACCCTGTTAAATGTGTTTTTTCAGAGAGAGATTTCAATTTGAGGTCCAGTTTCAGTAGTAGCTAAGGACACAAGTTCAAAAAGCCTTTGATTTGATATTGGATCATGGAACTAGTTCTTACTTCGAATTGCATTCGTTCCCCTTTTCCGTTTGTCTTCTGCTCGGTTCATTGAACTAGGTTCGGGCAAAGATCAACTTAACGACATTTAATTACTGCCAGTGTTGCATAATTACTTGACAATTTCATATACTCGCACTTTCAACATGCTTCAAACTGTGCAAATCGAATCAATATCTGCCAGCCGAAACAATGGCACCTGTGCACCTGCACCATATGCTGGCGTAATACTATACATGCACCTGTTGCTCGCTTTGTTGACATCACGTGCCAATATACCCCACTTTGTCCGATTTCACATAAACAAATCGAGATGCACGAAACGTTTCGTCAAATCCAAAACATTTCACGATTTTATACAATTGTTTACTTTATATACTATATATGTGTATATATGTGTATGTATATATGGAATGTTATAGCATATAGAGAGCATAATGCTTGATAAGAAGAAACAATCCGTCCATTAAAACAATAACAAATATGTGATTAAATGCGAGTGTGCTTTTTTTTCTCTCAAAAACATGCGAGTACATTATCTTCTTCCCCAGAGAGTCACAAACAGGAGAGGGGAGGGAGGGGGTGCTAATATATAAACTAATGAATAGCATTTATTGATATTAATAGGTTTTAATGTAGAGATATATGTATATCTATGTAATTACATTGCATTTATCCCATAAGCTCCCAAAACTTGCCAACATTCATTTCTATCTGAATCGATTCTATGCCCAAATATTGGGTATATCACAAGGTCTAGTATCTGGTAGCTAGTTAAACATTGCAAGCATGAAGTATTACAAGAAAGCAAAGATAAGATAAATAAAGAAAAAACTATTTTCCTTGATTCGAAGATAACATACTCTTCTTTGTGTGCCTCAAAGAACTCCACTTCCCGTATGGAATACATATGTACATATAATACAGTTTTGCGAGTACAATATGGTAATAGTTACAATCGAATCGACGCGTAGATACCCAGTTATCCAGATACCCAATGCTGTCGTTACAATTTTCATTTAAAGGGAATGCCAGTTCCAGCTTTAGAACTGTTTGCATTTAACTAAATAAATACTAGCTCTTAAGTGCGACACAATGAATGCCTTTTACATACACGTTCGATTTCAGATTTCTACAGAAACAATCTAAAAGGCAAGTACTGCAGGAGGGCGGGGAAGGGGGTAGGCAGTTAAAGTTTTAGGTACAGCGTCATCGAAAGTCGAAAGAGTTGAATCATTTCACAACAATGCACTCTACGCACATACATGCAAGGCGCACATGCATGTATGTATGTATGTATGTATGTGTGTGTGCTTTATATGATCACAGACACGCATGCCCATATGTGTATACATGTATGCATACATATACATAGATATATACATACATACAATGAAGGGCGCATTTGTTTTCTGTGCTCTCGATCGGATTGTTGCCTCACATACATACATATACAAACATACATAAGCAGCTTCGGATACGAATAGCAGCTATAGATGGAAATATATATACATACGTATATACAGACACATGCACACACACACACTTGCAGCAACAGCTAAAATTGCAATTGTATTCGCCTTTTCTCCAATGAACGGTTTCTAAAGCCTTCAGCTTAAGCTTGGAGCCATTTTTATTCATCCGTTTGAAGCTGAAAGTAAAAGAGTCTCCCGCCCCCCTCTCTTCCACCCGTGCACATGCAGTGTGTGTGTGTGTGTGTGTGTGTGTGCATGTTTCTCGTCTGTTGTTTTGGTTTATTTTTGTTTGCTGCCTTTTAGCCTTTTCATTCGCTGCGCATGCGCAACGTTCACATTCACCTTCATTTTGTTGTTGTTTTCGCTGTGTTCCGCAGATTTGCGCTTTTGCTTTCTGGTAGATAAAAGCGTGCGATACATATTAAGTTATGCAAGAGCATGCTCCCTGTTAGAGATGGGCGCGTGCCGTGCTCCCTTTTCGCATTCGTATTAAGCACGAATAATGAGGAAGTTATATTAATATATGTATGTATATCGTAAATTTTGTTTGCTTTTGATCTGACATTTTGCTGGCAAGTATATTAACTTTCATCCAATAGTTGAAATCTTAGTCCGATTTACGAAAAGCTTTGCTTTTACATATGAAACACGAAACATTTGTGAATATGATGTATTCTGGACTAATTAAACTGGGTTTTCCTTTAGACCTTTAGACTTATATAATTAAAGCAAAACTTGAGAACTTTAGACTCAAGGCAACAAATGCATTTTAGTATAGACCGATTGTTGTTTGTTGACATTTCTTATCTCTCTAACATTTTATTCAAGCAAACATATTACAATTTGTTCATTATACAAATATACTGTATATTTAATATATAACCTTATCAAGCATATTGAATTTAAAAGGGATTCAAAAAACTGTTGACATTTATATTTATATAATTATAGTTGTACCCACAATATTATCGTTTCTTAAAGTTGTGCATTTTGCTTGATCTTCAGTTGTGAATCTTATTCATGTTTTGATATTTGATTGTGAATTTATTCGTGTTCGTGCGGTTATCGAACGGGCGTTCATCTCTAATTAATGTATTTCATCAACTAACCGTTAAATTAATCGATTCTTGTTGTTGTCATGCTAAATTCAAGCGCAGTGTCCCAATCTCCAGGGTCGACATGCAAATATGAAATATGAAAACCGTAGCAAAGCTGGTTAAATATGTATGTGTGTATGTATGTATGTATGTATGTATGTATGTGTGTATGTATGTATGTATGTATGTATGTATGTATGTATGTATGTGTGTATGTATGTATATTAACCACCGAACTGGCAGCTGTGAAATTGTTTTGCACACTTTCATTTTAGCCTACAGTAATTAGAGGCAAAAGCGTGAAATTTTCAACCGTTGACTGACAGCAGGAAAAGCGATCCTCGCTGCGATACACATACATATACATATACATATGTATGTATCTTTATAAATAAACAAGCTTTTCATACTGATTGCACATGCGATTTGTTATGAAACTCTGATGTTTATTGATATATAAGAGTCGAATATTTCTCATAGATACCAAATGGAATATGTGCAACGTTTCACTCTGAAGACGAGAAAGGAATTTGTGCATCGGAGACTCTCTTCAAAGATACATACATACATACATATAAATCGCATTTGAATGGAGCTCATATTATAGATTGGATTTATATCGGATTGAAATTTATGATCATTGTTTTATTTAAGTATGTGTGTATGTATGTATGTATGTATGTATGTGCACCCTTTGAGCGTAGCTTGAAATCTGGTTCATTGTGAATATGATATACATACATACATACATATGTAAGAGTCACGGCATGAAGGTTGAACAGAAGTGAAATAAGCGGGAAACAAAAACAAAAAAAAAACTCATTACGATCCTATACAATTGTGTGTAAGCACTTATTATTGCTGCGACTTGTTGCTTGTGTGATTTTTCTGGCTTTTGTGTGCTTTTTATCAAAACTTTGCCAACAACTGCGACTTTTTTAGATTAATTGCAAAATTCTCTTTGTTTTTCCCCTTTCTACTTTTTTATTTTTCTTTTTTGTAACCAATTTACGACACTTTTTTGTGTGTTGTCTCAAATTGGCCCACAAGTTGGCAAACAACAAAAAAAAAAAAAGAGAAGGAAAAGCAGTAGAAAAAATTGTGACTTACGGTTAAGTTGTTCCAGTTGAGAGAAACATATGTTTTGCCTGCCGATGCTTATCAGATAAGTGACGCGGACGGGCCGCTGGCTAATGGCAATACGGGGGACAACAACAGTAGCGACTACAACAATGGGAAATGTTCTAAAAATGAAAACGAATCGAAGCGATAAGATGCAACAACAACAACAGCAACAACACGAGCAGGAACAAAGCAACAAGAACAACGAACGGTACAACGAACGGTGCGAACTAAGCAGGCGACAAATTGAAATAATGTCTAGCATATGCGAGAGACAGAGCGAGCGAGAGAGAGGGAGCGAGATTGTAATTGTGGCTGTACAAGATGTACATACATATGTACACGCACACACAGACACACAGAGAGACAGGCGAACAAACAAACGCACGCACACACACACACACACACACACAGACAGGCGATCAAACAAACGCACACACACACACACAGACAAACGCGAACAGCACAAAAATGTTGATTATCTTGGGCCAGCGTTTGAATTGAGGACAGAGAATCGATCGATTCGCTTCGATCGATCGTCGCCTTTTCGATTTGCTGATAATTAGCATTAAAAATTCGAGCATGAACGATTGATATGGTAATCCCTGCCCGCCTCCACGCGGCGCCAATGCTTATAATTTTTGCACACGCTTTGCCACTGTTCAATTTGTTTACATATATATATTCACTGCCAAATACCCTGTAATTGGCTACAACATTTCAATTAGAGTACTCATCATAATACATTTGAGATAGGGATAAAAAGAGGCTCTCGTATAGGGTAAGTTGATATAGAATGTTCAACTTTTTAGATACCTTTCTGTTCTGCCGGAATCGAAAATTTTAGAAGCACAGCATTGGGCTTTTGTATATACACAAATTTGTATGTAAAGTGCAAGCCCTGAAAATTAAACAACGTTCGAACTAAAAGTACCAGAGTTATCCTAAAATGCATTTCAGAAGAAATGCGTACAGAAGAAAGTTCGAATCCTTGTAACGGCAGCTCGACGTTGGGTTTTGGGTATCTCTTTGGATCCTCACAGCTTTGTCACAGTTCTTCTCGAATACGAGTACAAACGATTACAAATGTCTTTGTTTTTTCATAATACCCAGTCGTACAGTGAACAGGGTATATGAATTGGACAGTGAGGCAAACTATGCTTAATCCCCCGTTGGTAGTTTTTTGCACACGATCTGTGATAAAATTAGATAAGTATATAATATAATGTATATATATGCATACATATATCCAAATTGATTGATGTAAGTCCCCGCCCCTGGATGATTCGATTGTTGGCATGATGAAATAGTTTCTTATCTGCCATGATTCAGAGAGTCTGGACGATGGGATTTTCTTTTGTTGGACCCACAAATGCAAATTAGCTTGTGATTTTTCAGCTTATCTCTTCTGCCGCTACAGTCACACAACTGTAGTTTTAACGAAAATAACTGTACTTTCCCAGTGCCCAGCTAACTGACAATCTAACTATTAAGCCGCACACACTCACACACACACACACACATATCTAACTAAGTATATGTATGTATGTGTATGTGTATGAGTGTATGTAGAATACTTTTAGAAATTTGCCTGCAACTCCTAACTGTTAATCAGCGTTCGCCCCCTCCCACTGCCACACACACACACACACACAGACAGACCCAGACAGACACAAATAAATAGCACAATGAGAATAAAAACTATAACTGGAACGAGTTCTTCTATCTTATCGTTACTTTATCTCGTATCTTAGCTTACAGCAACAATTGCCTGGAAATGCGACAATCCCCGAAAAAAAAGAGCAAACTATTTGAATTGAAACAAGTGAGAACTAGTGAAAACTATGTACATATGAATGTATCTAAGCCGAAGATTTAATACCCTAGCAAACATATGGCCTTAGCTCCTGCAGATTAGTGAGTGTAGAAAGTGTTGCTCGCAATTGCTGACTTTTGGGGGTGGAACATAACTTCACAGAGAGAAAAGTTGTTTAGAGAAGAACTCAAAATACCGATCGATTCTTCCCATATCTTTATGATATGGTAGTCCGTTACACATCAATGTACCCACTTGTAATACCCTTTAAAAGTGTAATGTACACTAGCAGCAGCAGAAGTGCCGGATTTGCCTGCCGCTTTTTCTAAGTTCAACAGCCCATGTTGGCCCAGACACAAATGCATACATACACACGTACATACATACATACGTACATACATACACACGTACATACACAAACGAACAGACACAGACACACAGGCACACACACACGCTTACACGCAGAAGTGAATGCATTGAAATGAAAGCCCGTTACTCGAGTGATTAACGATCTGTGTGCTTCAAGGAGGGGGTGGCGGAGGGAAGTTTGGGGGGGGTTTGGTTTATAGACAACCAGCTTCAGTTTGCAATCGAATCCGGGCAATGGAACCGGTTAATATTAATACAAAATCTCTATAGCGAAAAGTGAAACAACAACAACAAATGTAACTGAAAGCCAGTTGAATACTTTTGTGCTCCAATTCCAATTGGAAATGTCAAGCCAGCGTCGATCGTCGTCTGACCACAGGCATGGCCATAAAAGTGTTGACACTCGCGCATAATCCTAAAATATCAATAATCTGTTGAATTATGAGCCAGAAGTATTCGTAATCTGCTTGCTAGCTGCTCTAGCCTCAGTTGGAAACAGCTTTTTTTTCATTAAGATAGTTTTTACGAGTTATTATATTGTTTTTTCCTTTTCTAATCTTATCTAATATTGGTTCTGCATATACATAAATATATATGTATGTACTGCAGGGCACCTAGCCCAATATTTCACTTCTTCTACACTTGAAGCACACAATTTGAGCTTTTTTGAAGTACATACAAGCTTTTAGCCGAATTTTTGTATGTATGTTTATACACAAAATTGTGTGCAAAAAGCTTTTGTAAAGCACATGAAAGCATTAAGATTAATTGAATGTTGCCTATGCAAAAAAAGCTCGTGACATCTTCAAGTTTAATTGCATGTATTGCATAGCTTCAATCTATCTCTGTCTCTCTCTTGTTAAAAAGTCTGTCCTCTTGTTAGGTTCGCAAAAGCTGATTATTAATTTTGAAAGTAATTTGGCAAATGAGCTTTGAACACGATTATATAACTTGCTGGCTGTTAACAGGAAGTACTTTTCTCACGTATCCATGGGCTGCATTGAGAAGCAATGGCTTTCTATATGCTTAACTTTTTATTTTTATCAATTAATTTACCTTTCTGTACTTTCACTTAAAGTTCGATGTAGCAATAGGTAGAAAGGTGGAAACGTGCCTGGCGCAGCTTTTCATTTCGTGGGGTTCGCTGAGACCATGACAACTTTCATGGACGCAACTGTAATGTAAATGAATCAAGCGTGTCGGAAGTGTCCGACTGGAAGATACCCTAAGCACTGGACCAGCGTAAGAAATATGTGAACAAATTGACTGTCTTTAGCTTTTATGACCTTACCCTATCCGAAAATCGATTCTTATCGATAACTGACCTATCGATGATATAATTAAATAACCTGGTTGATCTACTGCATTTTTGCAGGCAAATTCCGATACATCACCGATGACACGGGACCTCGGAGCATCTGCGAGGCCATCGAGGCGCTCGGCTTTCAGGCGAAGCTGCTCAGCGGTCGGGACAAGATGGCCCACAATTATCTGGAGCACAAGGAGGAGATACGAAAGTGGCGGAACGCGTTCCTCATCTCGCTCATTTTTGGCGGCCCGTGCATGGTTGCCATGATCTACTTTATGCTGGAGATGAGCGACAAGGGGCACGCGAACATGTGCTGCCTGGTGCCGGGCCTGTCGATGGAGAACCTGGTCATGTTTCTGCTATCGACGCCGGTGCAATTCTTTGGCGGCTATCACTTCTATGTGCAATCGTATCGGGCCATCAAGCATGGCACCACCAACATGGACGTGCTCATCTCAATGGTGACGACCATCTCCTATGTCTATTCCGTTGCGGTTGTCATTGCCGCCGTGCTCATGGAACAGAATAGCTCGCCGTTAACATTTTTCGATACGCCGCCGATGCTGCTGATCTTCATCTCGCTGGGCCGCTGGCTGGAGCATATTGCCAAGGGTAAGACATCGGAGGCGCTGTCCAAGCTGTTGTCCCTGAAGGCAGCCGATGCTCTGCTCGTGGAGATCTCGCCGGACTTTGATATCTCCAGCGAGAAGACCATCTCTGTCGATTATGTCCAGCGTGGCGATGTGCTCAAGGTTATACCCGGCGCCAAGGTGCCCGTCGACGGCAAGGTCCTCTATGGCCATTCCAGCTGCGATGAGTCGCTCATCACGGGCGAATCGATGCCGGTGGCCAAGCGGAAAGGTGCTGTTGTCATCGGTGGCTCCATCAATCGGAACGGCATGCTGCTCGTGGAGGCCACGCATACCGGGGAGAACACAACGCTCGCCCAGATTGTCCGGCTCGTCGAGGAGGCGCAGACATCGAAGGCACCCATACAACAGTTGGCGGATCGCATTGCCGGCTACTTTGTGCCCTTCGTGGTGGCCATATCGAGCGTCACGCTCATCGGCTGGATCATAGCCGGCTTTGTCAATCCCGATCTGGTGCCGGTCGCCATGGAGCACAAGATGCATATGGATCGCAATACAATTGTCATCAGTTATGCGTTCAAGTGTGCGCTCAGCGTCCTGGCCATTGCCTGTCCCTGTGCCTTGGGCCTCGCCACGCCCACCGCTGTGATGGTTGCCACCGGCACCGGCGCCACCAACGGCGTCCTGGTGAAAGGTGCCACTGCTCTGGAAAATGCCCACAAGGTGAGTGATCCAATCCAGCTGCACGTCCATGTTCTCCTGTATCATAACTATTCAGGCTCCCTGAAACTCCATCTCCTCCCACACCATCTCCTCCTACACTATCTCATCCTACAACATCTCCTCCTATCCCATCTCCTCTCACACCATCTCCTCCTGCTGCACCTCCTCTATGTTCTTCTCTGCCATCTCCTGCTTAACGTGCTTCATGTTCCCCTCCATCCAGGTGAAGACTGTGGTCTTCGACAAGACGGGCACCATCACACACGGCACACCCATGACCAGCCGGGTGACGCTCTTTGTGCCGCCTCAGGTATGCAGTTTGGCCCGTGCACTGACCATCATTGGCGCCGCCGAGCAGAACAGCGAACATCCCATTGCGTCGGCCATTGTGCACTTCGCCAAGGAGATGCTGAACGTACAGATTAGCTTTGGCAAGAGCTCGAACTTTCAGTCGGTGCCCGGATGCGGCATACGCGCCACCGTCTCCAACTATGAGCAGGCGCTGCGGCAGGCCTGCAATGCGGAGCGGATCATCAACTATGAGAATCTGTGGCGCACCCATCCGCACAGCGAAATCGCTGTCGACAACGGCGCCAGCATTGACCAGCTCCAGCTGCAGCACAAAATCGTGGAGCAACAGCTGCTGGCTCTGGACGGTGCGCTCGACCTGGAGCAGCAGCTGAGGCAACAACAGCACCAGCCGCCGGATCAGCCGCCACTGATCGATGGACCCGAAATCCATGTTCTGATCGGCAATCGCGAGTGGATGCAGCGCAATGCCATCGAGGTGCCACTGGAGATCAGCGATTGCATGACCCGCGAGGAGCACAAGGGGCACACCGCGGTGCTCTGCGCCCTGAACGGGCAACTGGTCTGCATGTTCGCCGTCGCAGACATGGTCAAGCCGGAGGCCCATCTGGCCGTCTATACGCTCAAGCGCATGGGCATCGATGTGGTTCTCCTGACCGGCGACAACAAGAACACGGCGGCGAGCATAGCTCGTGAGGTGGGTTTAATATACGATGTCCAACTGTTTCTCCCAATTGACTGACCAACTGATTGACTGATTGATTGTCAGCTGTAATGATCATCGTACCTTGAATCTTCCTTCCCCGTCTTCCTTCTTCCCGTTGCCCTAGGCAATGTTTGGGAAAATGCATTCTTGATTAACTTCTAGTCCGATCCTTTGGGCAGAAGGTGAAGGATGGATAGTCACTCCATGGGGTCGGAGCTGGCAGATGCTGTCTGATTCTTGCCCCCTTTCTAAGACTTGGCCCGGCCAGAGCCGCGCAATGTCCACTAGCCTACCCGGATATTGGCTAATCTTTCGTTCCGTTGCAGGTGGGCATACGCACCGTCTATGCGGAGGTGCTGCCTTCACACAAGGTGGCCAAAATCCAACGGATACAGCAGCGCGGCGTGCGGGTCGCCATGGTGGGCGATGGAGTCAACGATAGCCCCGCCTTGGCGCAGGCCGATGTGGGCATAACCATTGCAGCTGGCACAGATGTGGCCGCCGAGGCGGCGGACATTGTGCTGATGCGCAACGATCTGTTGGACGTGGTCGCCTGCCTGGATTTGTCCCGCTGCACGGTGCGTCGCATACGCTACAATTTCCTGTTCGCCAGCATGTACAATCTGCTGGGCATACCGCTTGCCAGCGGTCTGTTTGCGCCATTCGGTTTCACATTGCAGCCGTGGATGGCATCGGTGGCCATGGCGGCCAGTTCGGTGAGCGTTGTCTGCTCCTCCCTGCTGCTCAAGATGTACCGCAAGCCGACGGCGAAAACGTTGCGCACGTCCGAATACGAGGCACAACTGGCCGCTGAGCGTGCCAGACGGTATGGCTCCTCCGAAACGGAGCTGGACAAATTGTCGCTGCATCGCGGCCTCGACGATCTGCCCGAGCTGATCAATGGCAAACGGATGTCCGCCTTTAAGCGTTCCAATACATCGCTCATATCGCGCATCTTCAGCGCCAATGGCAATGGCAATGCCAATGACAATGGCAAGCACGAGGAGGGTCTGCTTCAGGATGCCAACGAGCGGACGCCAAGGATTCTGCAGTCCCGTTATCTAGCCGATACCACCGAGCTGCAAAAGCTCTGAAGCTGAGCAAGAGGAAGAGCAGGAGCAGGAGCAAGCACTGCATATATGTCCATATATAGAAATCCTTAACTATAAATCAAACTGTATATAAAACAATCAAAAATCACAAAAAAAAAGACTTTACGTTCATTTTTTTTCGCTTTACATATATATATATATACATTTGTTGTTATTTCTCTACTCTCTTTAAGAACTATTATTATTATTATTACTATTTTTTTTTTTTTGTATTATTCGATTTGAGTTTTGTTCATTCTACGTTTCGGCTTAAGTCCAATTGTTAAGTGTGTGAACAAAGGAAGAGAGAGAAGCAACAAAAACAAAAACAAGATCTTAAGCTGCATAAACAATTAAACAAATTGAGTATATTGTAACTTATTGTTAAGTATGCAAACAAATGAAAAAATGCGCCTAAAGACAAACCCTCACAGCATATATCTGAGAGTTATATATATATATATGTATATATATATAAGTACCTAAACCCTTACGAAACAATCGAGATTTGTCCTATATTTGATATATGTGTGACCCCCCCCCCCTCCCCCTTCCATGTAATTGGGTTCTTCAATTGTTTAACTCAGACGCATTTGCTGTAAACAAATATTATTAATAATAATCTATCCTAATCGAGCATAATTGCA
This sequence comes from Drosophila kanekoi, assembly GCA_037075305.1. Taxonomy (NCBI): domain Eukaryota; kingdom Metazoa; phylum Arthropoda; class Insecta; order Diptera; family Drosophilidae; genus Drosophila; species Drosophila kanekoi. The sequence goes on along the minus strand of JBAMCE010000446.1, from coordinate 15,687 downwards.
AAATTTAACGAAATTCAACTGTTTTTCATCTCTTTCATTATTATTATACTTTTCTTTTTTTTTTTTTTGATAAAACGAGCTTTTTGTAAGGTTTACATATACATGCACACCGATGTAAATAAACACACACACACACACACATACACGTGTATAAATAAAGAACAAAATATATTATAATAAAAAGATTGATTCCCCATGCCAGCAAATCCGCGTGTTCTCAATCCATACTTTAACAGGCTTCGTCTTTGGCAATCCGATTTGGGCCCAATTGGAAGATAAAGAAGGATCTGTGCATATATGGAATTTTAACTTGTGCAGTTAGAACCAGAATATTGGTTCAAAGATGCGGAAGTCCAGGTTCATTTAACGTAGCAGAGTCTCGAGGCAAGGGCTACAATATGGTTGGGAGCTCGTAACCAAATCCGAGATGGAGATCGAACTGCGGAGCTCGTTATCTAGCTAGAATTATCTACTTGTTTGTCCAAAACAAAAAGCTCTCGATCTGAGCACAAAATAATGTTCCTTAGTTTATTATACAAACTTAACAAAGCAAATGGTTACTAATAAGAAAGATGAATGTGAATTCACAAACGAGATTTCATGGTATTTAAAGAGCTCACACATTGCCATCAAAGCATTCCGCCAATTTTCCACGGCAGCAGGCGGAATTGAAGAAAAAACCGAAATTCAAAATGTCAGCTGCATATTTCGTGCATCAATCAGCCAATCAGCCAATCAATCAGTCGTCAGTCAGAACAGAACAGTTTAATTTTTTGATAGACAAGCGAGTCTTTGGATAATTTATTTGATTTATATAATTTAATAACTGATTAAGGTAAATTTTGTTGTTTGTTTTCTCTTGTTTTGTTGTTTTTTTTTATAGTTTTGTTTTGTTTTGTTTCTTAAATGTCGTCAGTTTCAAATCGCGTGGAAATCGCGAGATGACAAATGCATTTATCTAGTTTTAAAACGTCAAGTACGGTGTGTGCAAATGTGTGTGAGTGAGTGTGTGTGAGTGAGTGTGTGTAAACCTTGGCTAAAAAGACGACGTGCATTTTGAAAATGGCGCGAGCCTCTTGATTGCATTAATTTTGCTTGAAATATGTTCAAAAATTCGTTATTAAAAATTTGTTGCTATTGCTTTTGTTGCTTATGTTATGTTATGTGCATTTTGCAGGGTATCTGATGTCGGAGTGTTCGGTGTGAGTCGCAAAGTGAGATGCTCACGTGCGCATAATCGTATCCTCGAGAAGTGTGGTCTTTGTGTTGTCCTGCTGATTGGGCAGGTTCGCGGGGAACAGATCCAGATTCGATTTGAAATCGGCAATATCCACAATTGTGGTGGCATCGCCCTCCTGTGGCAGGAATACAACATTCAGTTTGTTGGCCAACGCCTGGAAGAGCTCATCCTCATCTTCGTCGGAGCTCTCCATGCCCTCATCATCGTTATCATTTTTGTCATCATTTGGCTCGCATTGCGTCGTCGGTGTTTTCTCCACATCCGCATCAGCATCCGCAACCGCATCCGCGTTCGTTAGCGTCTTTGTCTTTGGCTTGGACATCTTGTCGGGCTGGTGTCCAATGATCTGTATGGAGACCTTGCGCATATTGGTGATCTCGTTGTCCAGCAGAAAGGCGATGATTTCGCGCTTGGTCAGATCGCGCAGCACCTCAATTTGCTGCCGTCGACGATCGAACATGTACTCCTCGGTGATAATTTCGTTCCAATTGCGGGACACTTCCGTTTCCAGAGCATTGTCGACGACCTGCTTGAGCTTGATAAGAGAGTCGCGCGTATGATCATAATCCTCCTGGGACATATCCTCGAGTATCTGCAGCATATTGTTGCGGAACACCTCGATGCGCTTCTCCACATGGCTGGCAGTTGTGTTTGTCTCCTGCGAATTAACCATAATCGAGTAGCCGGTAATGCCATAATTCATCCGGACCGTGGCGCCAACATGGTAGCCCAGCTGTTCCTTGGTGCGCAGCTGATCGAACAGCGGCTCCTCCACAAACATCATCAGCAGATCGAGAATGCACTCGAGCCGCACAGTATTCGGCCCGATCTGATAGTAGTTGGTGATCACAGTGTTTGTATCCTGCTCGTTGAGCGCATGGCAGCGTATATAATGGGCGCCTTGTGGCAGCTGCACCGTCCGATCTTCCACATAGTAATGCTCCTGAATGGGCTTGCAGCCGAGCCTTCGCAACAGCGTGTTCATCACATCGTGTGCGTCCACCTCCTTGTAATTGCCCTGCACCAGGGCCTGGACGTACAGCTGCTGCGGGAATAAGCCAGAAAACTCCTGCAGATCCTTCAAGGTGATCTCATTCAGGCACTTGTACTTATCAATCATCAGCCAGCGCATGTGCTCCACCACGCAGAGGCGCACGTCCCTATCGCAGAGAGAGCGAAAGAGAAAGACAGAGAGAGAGAGAGAGATAAAAGTAAAGTGTGCGATGGCAGCGACAGAGCGAAAGAGAGACAAAGAGAGGAACTCACCTATTAAGGGCACGTGGCTTGATGAGCGTGTTGAAGTAGCTTTTGCGCTGATCCTTGACGAAGGTGGCAAGGATGTTCTCATTAAGGGTTGACTGCACGGTGACCATGGCCTGCGCAATGGACTCGACAAGCAGATGCAGTTTCTCATTGTAGCCGTGCACCTGCAGAATGATACCCTTCTCGCCCACGTTGAAGGTATAGTTGAGACCCGCACTGGTGGCCGGATACAATTCCTCGCTAACATGGAACTTGACCAGCTCCTCGTACAAGGCGCACATGGCATCGCTACAGTTGAGAGCAAGAGTGTTCCAGTTTAGGCCACAGAGAAAGGGAGAGAATGAGACTTACTTTTTGGCACTTTTGCGCTGCAGCGGTGAGATTAGGTAGAAGTACATGTATGCCTCGGGCAGCTCATACTTGTCGTCGGCACGGAACCAGAGCTCACAGATCTCCGATTGCACCAACTTCTTGGGCGCCTCGGGCAGCAGGGGTTTGCCCATTTTGTGCCAGTATACGCTAAAGTCTTGGGTGACAAAGCGATTGGCCTCGGGCAAGAAGAGTTCGGACATCGATTTGGGATCGACCTCGTTCCACAAACGCTGCCATTTTTCCGGCATGGGTATGCTCGTGTATTCGGTGCCAAACCAGCTTTCACGCTTATCAAACACCAGATCCTCGTATTTGCGTGCGGTCAGCATTAGATTGAACTTGAATTCGTTGAGATGTCCGATTAGATCGGCCAAATGCTGTTCATTGTACTCATAGTACAGATCCTTGCCGGTTAGCACATCCTTGGGCGGAAAGTATTTACAGTTTAGCACCAGCTGCTGCACATTATCCATGGCCGGACGTTGTGGCTGAAAGCGAAAGCCCGTTTCCTCGATGCCCTGCTGCTCGTCGTAGATGGTCCGCAGCGTCTGGGCATCGGCCTGGGCAAGAACCTTCACATAGGCAAACGTGGCGGCCAATACGTCATCCAAATTCTTGAAGCCCTCATCGGTCAGGTAGATGCACACATTGAATAGACTGTACATGGAATTGAGATCAAAGCCGTTGTCATCAATGCCAGCGACCAGCTCTAGGGCCCAAAGACGACGGCGCAGATAGGCGCAAAGGCTGCCTTTGCCCTCATAGCCGAGGACAAAGGCCAGAAATTGATCCGGCTTGCTGCGATAATACTGGCGCACACAGGGCAGCACCCAGGTCAGCTCCAGCTTGCACACGTTCTCCACGGGCTTAACAAAGAACGCATGCTCATGGAATTCGGCGCGAAAGGCATCTTTGTAGGTGAACTTGCTCAGATCCGGCGCCAGCACACCATTGCTGGGTATATCGGCAAAGTGGCGCAGCACCAGAGTCTCCAGCTCATCGATGGGCAGGCGAGCCTGCAGGCACAAGAACATACGATTGGCAGCATAATGATCGCGCCTTATTTCGTGCAGCAGCTTGTGCAGCGCCTGGTCGTCGACGTTGTCCTTGAGGGTCTTCAGATTGCCCCATGCAAAGGTGCCGTGTGGATAGCCATCTGTGGCCAGGCTGGCCAGCAGCTGGTCACGTCGTGTCTCATCCTCCTGGACGATCTGCTGGAACTCCGAGTCAACTGAGCAGCGTTCGCGCTGCATGGCCTCCTGCTTCATCAGCGGGTGCTTCATCAGTGCCGTGAAATAGTCGAGACTTGAGTCTAAATGCTTTTCGGCCACCTCAAAGTAGAAGACCGTGTCCTCGCAGTCTGTGATGGCGTTGGTGAAACCGCCGCACTTCTTTATGTGCGCATCAAAGATGTTCTCTTCGGGATACTTCTCAGAGCCCATGAAGATCATGTGCTCCAGAAAATGTGCCAAGCCCTGATATTCGCGTGGCTCGGCAAACGAACCGTAATCCATCAGGATGGCACAGGCAGCCAGCTTTCCATCGCCCACCTCGCTGTCCGAATCGGACGAGCTGTGCCCGCTGCCCGATGTCGATGATGTGTATTCGCTTGAGCTGTTTGTACTCTCCGTCTCGCCAGATGTTTCGTCTCCCTCGCCCATAGATGATTCCGATGTGGTGAAGCCATCGTGCGGCACGGGACTCGGATCCGAAATGATAAGAGCTCGCAGGCCATTCGGCAACAGAAGTGTCCTATAATTTATTGACAAATTCTAAATATAAATTGCATAAAAACAATTGTTGCCCTCTCATACGCTAAACCAAAAGACGCTTCCATTAATCTTAACTCAGCCAATCTCTAACATGAGCCTGCGCAGCCTTTGCACATACTACATGCATTAGTACAGATTATGTTCCACGTCTCCAAGAGGTTTGGCAAAGATCTTTGAAAATCGAGTGAGGCGGGTCAGCAACAAAAACAGAAACTGTTGCTGGCTCACAAATGTGCTTACAATACATATGCAATGTGTGCATGTGCATGTGTGCATGCCTGTTTGTGACATTAATTGATGTGTTGAGCTGTTGGCACTTACTTGTAGACCTTCTTATCGGTAACCGATTTGTCGGGTATATCCAAATACTGGATGTTGTCTGCCATCGTGCGGTGCGTTTGTTGATAACTCTTTGCGGTTGGCTGTAGCGGTTTATTGCTACGGTTTGCGTATCGAGTGAATTGTCCGTCCGACAACAGTGACAGTTGTAAATGGCACTGGGAATTTGTTCTGATTGTCACTGACGACGACAATGATGTGAATGATGATAGGCAAAATTTGAGGCACTGACTGCTGCGGTGTAGCCAAAGCATGCACAGTCTGTGTACAGCAAATTCACAGGTTGCTCTTTTACAACTCTATTTCAAAACTATAAAATATAAACTGAATCGGCCACAACTCACCGTCCGCCGCGTGGTTGCCGGCCAAATAATTTTTTCGCTGGTGTTGACAAGTAGCAACTTATTCAATACCGATGCCGATATTACAACTGCGATTTACAGCACACTAAACACGATTGTTATCGAAATATCGGCATGTTATAATTTACCGGCAAGAATAACAAAAAGGTGTTGCATTTGATGTTATCGGCAGTACCGAGGGTTACTTAGTTGGTTGCGTGCGATATTATCGGCCACGCCGATATCGTTTCCTCATATAGGTCAGAGTGTGCGGGGTGAAGCTGGGCCCACGGCGGAGCCCAAATTTTTGAAGGGTGGCAACGCCAAACTTGCGATCCACGGCGCCAAAAGCGACAATTGCTATTGGTCGCCCGGTTCGCTCTTAAAGGGAATTAAGGAGAGCGGATCGCATGCCCTTGGATATGCCCTTGGCCTCCATCTGGGCCGTTGACCCAAAAACGTATGCAGCTGTGCAGATGGACAGCAACGGTGCCCGCCTCGCCTATGTATGCGTGTGCCGAAATTCGGCACCGAGGAGGTTGCTGAAACATGCAAGCGGGGAGTCTGATTTTGTGAGTTGCCAACGGCGGGCGTGCTGTGTTTAAAAGCCGACTAAAGTTTTTCGGGCTAATTTTTAAGCCGGCCCGCGGATAAAATATCCAAATAAAAAAATTTGCTAACAGGCAACTTAAGCTGATATATGGACTTAAAAAAATAATGGCTTGTTTCGGTTTATACAATATAATAATACAATTTTAATAAAAAAATACATGCCGTATACATTTAAAGCCACAGAACAAAAAAATTAGTGACAATTTCAGGCAAGCACCCCACGCAAAGCGGCCATCTAAGTGCCAAACAAACTTATAAAATAAATAAATACAAAATAATCCGCGGTGCGCATCAGCCACATCCGCGACGCCGCCAGTCAAGCGTCGGCGCAACCCTGGAGGCGACGAGACGAGCCACCGACGACCGGGCTCCAACCACAAGGAAGCGGCTACAGACGAGACCACGCCCACATCCTCCGAGTGAGTTCGTTCCATTTTTGTTGCCCACCTCGTTCGAGCCCTTGGCAGAGTCGGACGAAGACTCCTTGATCATCTTCTCTGAAAACAAACAGAGTTATTTTTATCGTTAAATTTAGTTATTTTTCTTGTATTTATAAAATTACCTTGGTGCATATATAGACGCTCACGCCGAGCTTCACTCCAGAGTGCGAACGTGAGCGAAACGCCAAAGATGACGCATCTGTGTCTGCAAAAAAGTAAAAGTTTAAAATCAGTTCTTGCGTGCACTATGCCCCCATACCTACCAAATTGGAATTACCAATTTATGTCGCCCCTTACCAACCCCAGAGAGCTCTTTAGGTAGGGTGAGAAAAAAAGAGGAAGCGATTTAATAATAATTTAATACGGATTATCGAACGTACCTGGTTTGAAGTAGTTGTGTGGGCACTTTGTTCCAAAAACGGCACAACGGTTGCTTTTTTTTTTATTGCCTCTTTGCGCAATTCTTTTGCGGCGACTGGCAACATCTTGGTGGTGTTTCGTCGCTTGTTCCATCTATGATATTAAGCTAAGCAAATTGAATTCTATAATGATAAGAAAAATTTAGTAATTAATACCTTTTATCTATAAGCATATATTTATAAACACATATGAACATTGTCAAAGAAATTTCCATATACTTACTAATTTAAAATAGCTGAAAGATAAATGCCATAAGCAATGATTATATTTGTCATAAATTCTAAGAGAACGCAACTAATTATACGTACCGTTTGAAAGAAGAATGTCCGGTTAAAATAATATTGCTGGGGAGAGTGGGTATGATGGCCGACACGGGCTAATGTAGGCCATTTAGTGGCCAAATTAAGGGAGACGAGTGCAGGTGATCGTCTCATGGTAGGGCGGGTACGCTGGGTCCGGAACCGGGGCCCGATCTGGAAGAGAATGTGGATAAAATAGTGTTTTTTTGTAAATTTGTAGTGTGTCTCACCTTTGTTGTTTACGTTTTCATAGATGTTACAGCTGTTTAGTTCGTTCACGAGTTAGCAGTTCCGAGTGTTAGTTATCGATATGTAGTTCATTTTTTTGTATAGTGTTGTGTGAGTCTGTTTTGCTACAGACATGTAGCTTTGTTCTTATCGATTGTGCGGACTGCGGGCCAGGGATGGGACTACACCCAGAGAACCCGATGAGCCAGCCGGCGCGGCCCACTGAGAAACAAGCAGTTCCGTAACAATATGGCGCCCAATGTTTTGAAGAAGCACTCGGCTTCTTTGAAGTCGATGTGCAATCAAAGGAAAATAAAAAGATAACAATAAAGGTACAGAAAAAATTTTCCCTTGGCTTCAGGACCCGCACCGCTGAAGTCTTATGTGGCACGATTAAGTAGCTCATAATCGCGCAGCGGTAGTGGAATCCGAGGAGCACGACGGAAATATCCATAAGATATGAGAATATCAATAAACATGAGAAGTTTTCTTGTAGTGGTTGATGACGGTAAGTCACGTTCGCATGTTGGCGAAACGTTCGCGACCGTTCATCGTAGCCTGGTGGTAGCCGCCACGACAAAATAACTTGTGTTTAATGTGATATTAGGGTATGTCTTCCTAGAGTTTGTTTAATGTTTTCTATTTGTTTTGTCCCACTCTGCGTTAACGTTTGGGGAGTGCTGGCCGTGGTTAAATGAGCCTCGGAGACAGGTGACCCAGGACGACATAGAGCCGATCCTGCGCCGCACCTGTCACACAGCATACCCTAAAGGTGCCCAGAAGTGTGACAGAAACCAAATAGCCTGCAAGTTAGCGTTCCTTGAATGCCGTTCGTCAGTCAAACTGACGAACTGATCATTTTTCGAATGCTTAAGTGTTGTCCACTGTCCAGATTATGCGTAGATTAGTTAGCCTGTGTTAGGATTTGTCTTCTCTCCCCCCGAGTATTTGAAATTAATTAAAAAGAAACAATTTATTTTTGTGAGTGTTTAGTCGATGTGTATTAATTTATTATTCTTTATTAGTAAGATTTGTTAGTGGGTGTTTATTTATTTATTAATTCATTAGGAATATTGGAAAAGTTATTTTTTGTATAAGGGTAGTGAGCTTTGTAAGGTATGGCTGAGGAACAGGTGTCCGATTGGGCTTCTGACGCTGATGGGGCGTCGGCTCTGCCGCCGCCGCGCCCAGCTGGAGGGCTGGTGCGAACGCCAATGAATTTCCGGGGATTTCCAGAGAGACAGATCCCGGAAGAGGGTCACCTGGTAGACTTGGAGAGAGGTATGGCTCAACAAGATAAACCTACACGGAACCTGGAGTTCCCGAAAGCACCGTTAGACTCAGTGCTCAAATCGGCGGCAAACGCGGCGATCGCTCAGGCCCACCAAACATATCTCCATGCTCTGCCATCTGGCATCAGCGAGTCCATCCGCGAGGAGATGCGAGCTGGCTTCATGGAAATGATGAAGGGCATCATTGATGTACTTAGGCCGCCAGGGAGCCAAGCCGCCGAGACGAACACTGTGCCGAAGCCGCCTAGAAATAACGAGCCGGGACCACGAACAGGCGCCATCCCGAAAGAACGGGAAGTGTTCCAGCGCGAGGCATTTCCACCACCGGTGCCACCGAAGGCACATAGACAAGGCGCACGAGGAACGGAGTATTCGTCCAGCAGCCCGGTTTACGTTGCAGATGCTCAGTCGAGGAACTGGCGTAACCCAAACAACCGCCATTTCCGAGTGGAGGACCGGAGAGCGGATGATTTTCAGCCGGAGGAGGCGTACGCCAACGTAAGGGAAACGGCCTACATGAAGCTCGAGCGGTGGAACGTTAAGTTTGACGGCGAGGACGCGATGAATTCGGTCGAGGACTTCGTGTTCCGCCTGGAGTTCCTGCAGAGGCAGTATCAATGCCCGTGGAAGGAGGTCCTGCGCGGTTTCCACCTGCTCCTGACCGGCCGCGCCCGCGAGTGGTATTGGATGCACGTGCGGCATTCTAGGGTCGACAGCTGGATGCAACTGCGGCATGCCCTCTTGGACAGATTTCGGGGATACCAGACGGAACACGATGTGATGCAGGAGCTTTTGCAACGAGAGCAACAGGCCAGCGAAGGGGTGGATGACTATATCCACCACATGCGTCAACTCGCCGCGCGATTCCAGAAGCCGCTGAGAGACCGCGAATTGGTGAAAATTATAAAGCGGGGTTTGAAGGAAAGTCTGGCGAAATATGTCTATGCCATGGACGTACTCACCGTGGATGAGCTGCGCCAAGAGTGCCTAGAAGTGGAGAGGCACATAGGTCGCAGAAGCCGGACGGGATACATGCAGCCGTCGCGTTGTCCACAAGGATCGAGGCCCGTAGTCCACGAGGTTGAGGTACCGCCACATCGTACAGAAACGCCGCCGGGAGAACTGGAGGAAGCATTCGTGCGAGGCAGAAACTCATCCCGCCTGGTATGCTGGAACTGCAGACAGTTCGACCACGTCTTTAGAGACTGCCTTTCCAAGGAGCGGAAAATATTCTGTTATAGGTGTGGAAAGCCGGACACTTTCTGCTCCCAATGTGAAAACTGTCCGGGAAACCCCAGAGGGAGCGCGGTGATAGCGGGACAGACGCGTTCCGGGACGGCGACCGCGGGGAAGCAGGAAAGGGGTACCGACCGAAGCCAATAATCATTGGAACGGAGACGGAGGCTTGGAATAAGGATCAGGATAAGGCTAATTGTAATAATAATATAAACAAAGGAGGAACACTCAGGGATCAGGATAAGGCTAATTGTAATAATAATATAAACAAAGGAGGAACACTCAGGGGCTTACCATATGAAGAACGTGTTCGGGCATACATGTCGGCCCGAAATAGAATTTTTGGTGAGCGACAGCTGGAAGGGATGACCCTAGCCACCCGGAGAGTGATGAAGGCACGTGCGCGCTTCCGCAGACGCAGGATTACCCGGCGCCAGGTCGTCGAAGCGGTGAGACGGGAGCATAGTCAAGACCCACGCGTATTCGCCGAAGTGGAAGTCGCCGGAGCAAAGATTAAAGGGTTGCTGGACACGGGGGCCTCAGTCAGTCTGTTGGGACGAGGATGCCGAGAGTTGGTGGAGGAACTTGGATGGGAAGTGCGGCCATACGAATCGATGGTAAGGACAGCGGCGGGTGCCAATCGCCCAATTTTAGGTCGCGTTGTTCTACCTGTGAGATACGGGAATAGGAAGGAAAACATCGTATTTTACATGTGCCCGGACCTGCGACAGGAACTGTACCTGGGCATCGACTTCTGGCGAGCCTTCGAGATTGCCCCAGAGCTGCTCGATCCGGACAGAAAATCCGAAACACCAGCAGAGGCCTCTGAGGTAACGGTAGCGAACCCAGAGGTGGCTTATTACCGGGACGACGAAGACAGCGCGGTGGATCCGGAAATGTGGGACCTGGACAGTGATCAGAGGAGCCAGCTGGAAAGCGTGAAGTGCAGATTTCTCCAATTTGAGAAGGATGGTCTAGGGAAAACTCACCTGCTGCAACACCGAATTCAGCTGATCGAGGGAGCCGAACCCGTGAAGGACAGACATTATCCACTGTCTCCGGCCAAACAGGAGATCGTGTGGGCCGAGGTGGATAAAATGCTCAAGTTGGGCATCATCGAGGAGAGTGACAGCCCCTGGAGCAACCGGACGACAGTGGTGATGAGGCCTGGGAAGAACAGGTTTTGCTTGGACGCCAGGAAATTAAACAGCGTGACGGTAAAGGACGCTTACCCGCTCCCATGCATCGAGGGCATCCTCTCGCGAATCGACGAGACTCATTTTATCTCGAGCGTCGACCTTAAGTTCGCGTTCTGGCAGATCGAGATGGAGGAGAAGAGCAGGGCGTATACGGCGTTTACTGTACCAGGGAGGCCGTTGTACCAGTTCCGCCACATGCCATTCGGGCTCTGCAACGCCGCTCAACAACTTTGCAGGCTCATGGACAAGGTAATCCCGGCGAATCTGAGGTCCAACGTGTTCGTGTACTTGGACGATTTGCTAATAATATCGGCAGATTTCCCAACACACATGAAATACTTGGAATTGGTGGCCGAGTGTCTGAGGAACGCGAACCTCACCATAGGCATGGCGAAGTCAAAATTCTGCTTCCGCAACTTGAATTATCTGGGTTTCATCATAGGCGGCGGGACGCTGCGCATGGATCCGGGAAGAGTAGCGGCAATCCGGAACATCCCGAATCCGAGGACGGTCAAGGAACTACGGAGCTTCTTAGGTACAGCAGGGTGGTATCGCCGGTTTATAAAGAACTTCGCCGAGATCTCGGTACCGTTGACTGATGCCCTTAAGAAGAGGACGGGTAGATTTGTGTTGAGTGAGGAAGCCATAGATGCCATAGAAAGATTGAAGTTAGCCCTCACCACAGCCCCGGTGTTAGTTCACCCGGATTTCCGAAGACCGTTCTTCGTCCAATGCGACGCATCTCACTATGGAGTAGGAGCCGTGTTGTTCCAGCTAGATGACGAACAACAGGAAAGGCCGATCGCATTCTTCTCGGCCAAACTCAACAAGCATCAGATCAACTATTCGGTGACCGAAAAGGAATGCCTAGCCGCCAAACTGGCCATACATCGATTCCGGCCGTACGTGGAGATGATGCCGTTCACGGTAATCACCGACCATGCGAGCCTGCAGTGGCTTATGAGTCTTAAAGACTTGAGCGGAAGGTTAGCCAGGTGGTCTTTAGAACTGCAAGCGTTCCCTTTCTCCATGCAGTACCGCAAGGGAGCCGACAACGTCGTCGCAGACACGTTGTCCCGAAGCGTGGAAGAGGTCGAACTGACCCCGGAGGATCTATTGGGATTTCAGACCACGGAGTTCGAGAGCGCCGAATATCTAGAGCTGGTGAAAGAGGTGATGAGCCAACAAGAGAAGTTGCCGGATCTGAGAGTGCGGGACGGACTCCTATTCAAGAGGATCGTGCACGAGAGCTTGGAGGATGAGGTCGAAGGCACGAGTTGGAAGCTCTGGGTGCCGGAGTCGCTGACTGCCGGACTCATCCAACAAGCACACGCGGACGAGAAGTCAGCTCATGGAGGCATGAGAAAAACGCTGCACGCGCTGCGCAGGCGATTTTATTGGCCCAACATGGCCATACAGGTCAGGGACTACGTGCGGAAATGCGATACCTGTAAGGAGACCAAGGCACAAAACTATCGGATGCAGGTTGGAATTGGGGAAGAAGTGCGCACCGACCGCCCCTTCCAGAAGCTATATATCGACTTCTTGGGGAAGTATCCGCGGTCGAAACGAGGGCATGCATGGATATTCGTCGTAGTAGACCACTTCTCCAAATTCACCTTCCTGAAGGCCATGAGGGAAGCCACCGCGACGGATGTCGTGAACTTCCTGGTACATGAGGTGTTTTTCAAATTTGGCGTGCCGGAAGTGATCCATTCGGATAATGGACGACAATTCGTATCAAAGTCGTTCGATGCGATGGTCCAGGCGTTTGGCATCACTCACCTGCGAACACCAGTGTACTCACCTCAGAGCAATGCCGCCGAACGCGTGAACCGCACAGTGCTGTCTGCCATCCGAACCTACCTGGGTCAGGATCACCGGGATTGGGACGCGTACCTACCAGAGGTGGAAGTAGCGATCCGGAATGCGGTCCACAGCGCTACGGGGGTGACTCCGTTCTTCGCGGTCTTTGGACAGCAGATGTATCTGAATGGTTCCAGCTACAAACTGGCCAGGAAACTGAGATCATTGGCCGATCACAATATTTCTGACCTGGACGCGAAGGACAGACTGGCTGTGATCCGAAGCCAGGTCAAGGACCACCTGCACACCGCGTACGAGCGAAGTCGCCAAAGGTATGACCACCGCGCGCGCCAGCTCCATCTAGAACCGGGACAGGAAGTGTGGAGGCGCAACTTCGCACTGAGCAGCTTCGGCAAAGCCTTTAATGCCAAGTTCGCCCGGAAATTCTTAAAGAGCCGAGTCGTCCGAGCCGTGGGCACCAACGCCTACGAGTTGGAAGATCTCCAGGGACGCGTGCTAGGCGTCTTCCACGCAAAAGATATACGGACATAACCGTAATTTGCCCAACCCCCTGCCAGGCAATGGCGGCGGCAGCGCCCTTCATCTCTTGTTTTTTTTTGGGTCAGCGACGAAAGTATAGATTATGTGTCGTGGGTGTGGCCTACGTTGGGCATCGTTATTAGCCGGCTGGGTCAGTACATGAAATGCGCACGCAGATTCCTTGTAACGATCATTCATGTCGTTACAATAATCTGCGTGGTGATGTTGCATTTGATGTTATCGGCAGTACCGAGGGTTACTTAGTTGGTTGCGTGCGATATTATCGGCCACGCCGATATCGTTTCCTCATATAGGTCAGAGTGTGCGGGGTGAAGCTGGGCCCACGGCGGAGCCCAAATTTTTGAAGGGTGGCAACGCCAAACTTGCGATCCACGGCGCCAAAAGCGACAATTGCTATTGGTCGCCCGGTTCGCTCTTAAAGGGAATTAAGGAGAGCGGATCGCATGCCCTTGGATATGCCCTTGGCCTCCATCTGGGCCGTTGACCCAAAAACGTATGCAGCTGTGCAGATGGACAGCAACGGTGCCCGCCTCGCCTATGTATGCGTGTGCCGAAATTCGGCACCGAGGAGGTTGCTGAAACATGCAAGCGGGGAGTCTGATTTTGTGAGTTGCCAACGGCGGGCGTGCTGTGTTTAAAAGCCGACTAAAGTTTTTCGGGCTAATTTTTAAGCCGGCCCGCGGATAAAATATCCAAATAAAAAAATTTGCTAACAGGCAACTTAAGCTGATATATGGACTTAAAAAAATAATGGCTTGTTTCGGTTTATACAATATAATAATACAATTTTAATAAAAAAATACATGCCGTATACATTTAAAGCCACAGAACAAAAAAATTAGTGACAATTTCAGGCAAGCACCCCACGCAAAGCGGCCATCTAAGTGCCAAACAAACTTATAAAATAAATAAATACAAAATAATCCGCGGTGCGCATCAGCCACATCCGCGACGCCGCCAGTCAAGCGTCGGCGCAACCCTGGAGGCGACGAGACGAGCCACCGACGACCGGGCTCCAACCACAAGGAAGCGGCTACAGACGAGACCACGCCCACATCCTCCGAGTGAGTTCGTTCCATTTTTGTTGCCCACCTCGTTCGAGCCCTTGGCAGAGTCGGACGAAGACTCCTTGATCATCTTCTCTGAAAACAAACAGAGTTATTTTTATCGTTAAATTTAGTTATTTTTCTTGTATTTATAAAATTACCTTGGTGCATATATAGACGCTCACGCCGAGCTTCACTCCAGAGTGCGAACGTGAGCGAAACGCCAAAGATGACGCATCTGTGTCTGCAAAAAAGTAAAAGTTTAAAATCAGTTCTTGCGTGCACTATGCCCCCATACCTACCAAATTGGAATTACCAATTTATGTCGCCCCTTACCAACCCCAGAGAGCTCTTTAGGTAGGGTGAGAAAAAAAGAGGAAGCGATTTAATAATAATTTAATACGGATTATCGAACGTACCTGGTTTGAAGTAGTTGTGTGGGCACTTTGTTCCAAAAACGGCACAACGGTTGCTTTTTTTTTATTGCCTCTTTGCGCAATTCTTTTGCGGCGACTGGCAACATCTTGGTGGTGTTTCGTCGCTTGTTCCATCTATGATATTAAGCTAAGCAAATTGAATTCTATAATGATAAGAAAAATTTAGTAATTAATACCTTTTATCTATAAGCATATATTTATAAACACATATGAACATTGTCAAAGAAATTTCCATATACTTACTAATTTAAAATAGCTGAAAGATAAATGCCATAAGCAATGATTATATTTGTCATAAATTCTAAGAGAACGCAACTAATTATACGTACCGTTTGAAAGAAGAATGTCCGGTTAAAATAATATTGCTGGGGAGAGTGGGTATGATGGCCGACACGGGCTAATGTAGGCCATTTAGTGGCCAAATTAAGGGAGACGAGTGCAGGTGATCGTCTCATGGTAGGGCGGGTACGCTGGGTCCGGAACCGGGGCCCGATCTGGAAGAGAATGTGGATAAAATAGTGTTTTTTTGTAAATTTGTAGTGTGTCTCACCTTTGTTGTTTACGTTTTCATAGATGTTACAGCTGTTTAGTTCGTTCACGAGTTAGCAGTTCCGAGTGTTAGTTATCGATATGTAGTTCATTTTTTTGTATAGTGTTGTGTGAGTCTGTTTTGCTACAGACATGTAGCTTTGTTCTTATCGATTGTGCGGACTGCGGGCCAGGGATGGGACTACACCCAGAGAACCCGATGAGCCAGCCGGCGCGGCCCACTGAGAAACAAGCA